>WEXE01000543.1:0-103087 GCA_011035825.1 Fusarium cf. hostae
CCGACCCAACTACTAATCCGCCCCTTACCAGCTTGACTATGGGAGAGCGGACGGGATCCCGTATTTTCTGGTAGGTATGGTCGTATGTGGTAGAAGGGTGTATTTTTTACAACTATAATACCTTACTCCGTGCCTATTACTCTACCGTTAGCCTCGCCCACCACTGTCCTCTCATGAGCTCGTGAGAGATAATCCGCACCATTGCACCCGGCATCAAATCCTCCAATACCTGACCAGTCAGGCGCGCCTGGCAATTGATCATCAGGCATATCACACCCCTTACACGGCGGATTGTAGTTCATGGTAAAGGTACGCAGACATGTCATGGACCTTCAAGTCAATGGATATAGCTATTGGCGTGCCGGAGGAGTGCTGTTTCTGGCAGGTGATGACCTTGGGAGCCGAGGGCAAGAGTAAAGTCCATGGAAATTTGATCTTGACGTAGGTTCCTCCTGGTGTTTTGGAAATGTAGGGTTGGACTCTGTGCGCACAGCCTTCTCTACGGCAGGTACAGCCCACGCCGTAGTAGTTGCGTGACAAGCGGTATCAGTAAGCATGTAGGTATATGTAGATAGGGACTCACAGAAGCATCTGAGGCGTAAGCTATCGGGACCAGCATATACAGAGATCACCTGAGGCTCGTATGTGAGACCCCTGAGGTAGAGAAGTGTTTCCTTAGTTGAGGTACTCTCAGGAGGAACCACGTGAAGGCTTTGGAGAAGATTTTCGGCCGTGTACATGGTTGATGGCATTTCGAACGGCCGTATAATACGGGAGAGCGCTATGTCAATAGGTGGTCGGCTTCGATTCAGCAGATCGTGTCCGAAACCCCAGCTCAATTAAGGAGTCACTAGACTTATACATGTAGAAGGTTTAGACCCTAACGACAGAGTATCATGTTGATTGGGCGGCTTGCCCTGCGATTTTCACAGTGAAAGATAGTAATTTAGCGCTTATCCTCATATTGTGGTCATATAATTGCCCGAATAAGACATAGTACTTGCTCACAGGAGATAACGACGATTACTACGTGAAGGTAACTAAGCCAGTCCGAAGTTAAACGTCAGAAACAAAAAGTTCCAGGCAAAGGCAATGTAATCAGCAGTACTGACATCTTGAGATGACTTTATTCTATCCTAATATGACCTGGTTTTAATAACTATGCATTTTCTTTATTACTACAGAGCCGCGCTCTTTTAATTTTTCGCGAAGATTTATTGCTCCTCTGGTGGACACCTGGGCTGCTCCAGCGACAAATACCCTCACTTTTACTCATCACAGTACTAGGCAGCCCTGTAACCAGCATTAAGTATTTGAGGGAGAAAAATAAAAGAAAAGAAGTAGAAAACAAAGGAAAAAGCAGGGTTCTCATTAGTATAGAGAGCTGGGAACCTATTGTTATTGCATCGAGTTCTGTTGATTCTGTTGACGGTTGTCATTGCGCGTTGGAGAAGGTTATTTTGGTGGTCGAGGACGATGCCGGGAAAGACTCAGTGGTCTCGCTACCTAATTGTCACTATGGGGCTTATATTTGACTCATTCGCTTCCCCTACGTTGTTTCTTCTGCGCTTGTTTCCCGTTTTCTCTCTTCTTTAATATATATAAGAATTTACTAACCTTTTCATTGATGATTGATTCTAGTTCAGGTTATTATTTTGATAATATATGCTCCAATTCAACTAACAATCATGACACAGTTTGCAACGAGAGTTATCTTCACGTTTGATGCAATTTGCGGGAACTTGACACGAGGTTACATAAAGGGAATCAACGACGGAGCGATTGTTGCTAGCTTGAGGATTAGAGAGATAAATGAAGAAATAATAGCCTGATAGAAGCTAGCATCCCAGGCGAAGAGCAGTTGTCTCCAGGAATTTACGGCTAAGGCAACGGACATTGATCTAGGTTACCGGGTCCCGGTCCCACAAGTCCCGAACCAGCAACCCGATTCCGGGGAGCAACAGTATTCTTGGTAACTGTAAGCTGCTTGGGTTCCTTATAAAGCTTACCCTGCACTCTAGAGTCCTCTCTCGAGATTGGATAATCATTTTGTTAAGCAGGACCAACTCTATAAAGACAGAGGGTTAGTTAATAATTCATTCCTCCTACTACATGATCTCCACGGTGGGGAACGATGCTGCAGCAAACCGATCAATAACAATGCACCCAACCAAACATCTCATCAACCCCTGTGAGTCTCAAGTCATACATTGGCACGGATAGCATCGCATATGTGCACTTAAATAACGATCACTGAGTACATAATGGACGCCTTTTAACCGGCAACCTGAATCTTAGAACTCGCAACTCTTCGTTTGTTGCCGCCCAGTTTTGTCGCGAGATGTAGTCCGCCATTCGTCATCAAGGGCTTACAGTACGTAGACTTCCCTAAAGTGCTTGAGATAGACTTGTCTCCCCTGATATACTCTATCACCTCCATGGTCGCGGGCTTCTTCAGTACGAGCTTGGTCTTTATGTCTCCGTTGAATATCTGCACTAGCATGCAAATATAGGTGGGCTTGGGGCACTGATTGTAGGATATCTTGAATGAGGGGATTGTCGGGATGGACAGTCAATGCAACCCCCGTCTAGTGGCATACTTAGGGCGCACCCGATACCGTCGTTGTCACCACCAATAATCTCTGATATAGCAGGAACTCGGTATACTACCAATTAAAGGTCATAACTAGTGCAGTTGTAGCAGTTCTGCTCATGGATTCGGCGCTTAACATACCATTTTCATTACCGGTAATGCCAGGTATGAGGATAGCCAGCCGAAGCTGGGAGACTATGATGGCGCGACCATACTGGACGACAACCACTTATACGGGCCCTTTATGGAGCACTTGCAGAGCTACATCAGCAGGTGTTCGTCGGATGAGATGGTAAAGCTTCGGACCAGAAGACGCAGGTTGGCCCCCCAGATGCTAGTGAAATGCTGAAGTAGAGCATATCATATGGTCCATAGATGTCATCGTGACAGTGACTACGAGGGCTTATATATCCGTGGTGGCGATGCGAGGAGACCGTTCTCAAGGTGGCGAAGGGGAGCGTCCTCTCTGCTCTTCTGACGCTGGAGACCAAAATCGAATGCCAGCCTTAGTCAAGTACAAGTACAAGCAGGGCGACAGTGGCCTTGTCAGCTTGCCGGGGACTTCGGGTCTGAGAGCACTGGTGTCAGCAAGAATCACTGGCGTGATCACCAATTTGTTGAATGTCGCTGAGATGGGAACCCTCTCGTAGTTGTTGCTTTGGCACAAGGGGATGGAGAAGCGAAGGGATGAGAAAGTGAAGACAATTATTTTGACTGATGTAATAGAGGAAATCATAGTCCAATTACATCTCCAGAGAGCTGGTATGGCCATTGACACTCTTGGTGACGTTCAGGATGCGGATGTCCAGGAACTTCGGCATTGAGTTGCTGTGGCTTCCCAATATCTTGGCCGTTGTGAGCATCAAGTCGATCAGCCTGGTGATTGCCATCAAGTCGTTTGTAGATAGTCTTATAATATGCCACTAGCAGATGAACGTGGAGTGTCGGTGTTCAACTCGTGGATCGGACTGTTAGAGAGGGAGACTCCTTGCCGTACATCCGCGAGTTCAAGACAGTTCATTGAACCAGAGCATCGTCAACTGCCGGTGATGAGACGTGCACCCGTATCCTAGGCCTTGCATGAGGCTTCACCAGGAACACGCTGCTGGTCCGAATACCTGCAGGAGTTTGTTGGTCGGATAGTCATCTACGGGCAGATCTTCCTCAAGCCTCACGATCATGATGAAGCAGTCGCCATCCGTTGAGTCACAGGCCTTGGCCGATATTCTGATCTTCCCATGAGCCATATCATGGTTATCGAGGGTTGCCTCATCAGCTTTGTTGACATTCACATTGCCTACAGAATGGCTAGCCGGGAGCTTAATCGTGGTCTGCGTGTTTGTGGCAATGTCGGTCAGATACTCCTTCGTCACCTGGTTGAGGTATGGGCAATGGTGCTTTTTGAGTTCGATGAAGGAAGGAAGCTTTCGACCGAGGGGAAATGAGCCCGCAATGACTGATTCTGTCAGGGAGGATATTCTGTCCTGTTTGTCGAGGTCGGAGCATGCGCCATCCCAGCATGAAGGGAGTAGGGAGTTGGGGATCCATGTACCGCCAGATAGGGTCCTTCAACTTCTGTGACTGATTCTGAGACACTTCCACCGAGCACTATGCGCCCTCCGCAACAGAAAGGCAGCCAGGCATCAGCAACAGCGGTCTAGATTTCGACCCAGCCTCGCATACAGTCACCACCTATACCAGCGTCCCAGAGTACAGGGATCATAGTGACCTTGATGACTGCGAGACTGATGGAAATGAGCCCGAACCTTGAGTCTCTTTAGAGATGAGAAATGGAAGAGGCACGTCCATAGCCGGAGACCGATGACGATGGACGCCCCATGGTCCAACTATACAAGTCCATGGGTGAGCCTGCAGCTGTCGGGCTGCCTCTTCATGGGATAGTGCATGGGGGTATGTATGCCAGTGCGTATGCCCAGCCAGCGGGAGCGATCCTCACAAACGGCCTTTGCATTGCGGACGAAGGTTCATGCTCTGAGTCTGGGGCGTGATCAGATTATAGGCTTGGTCTGAGTGACGAGCAAACTAATCAGGACCAAAGAGCGAAGACGAAACACCGGTGGAAGGTAACCTGGCCGGCCCCTAGACCAATCATATCATCAAGCAAGCAGTACGGCGATGGACATGACGCCATGAGATTCGGCTAGTTTCAGGCCTATCCCAACATCAAATGGACCATCCGACATAGCCCAGACGACCTACTTCATGCCCCAAGCATCTTCACCAGTGTTCTCACCCTGTTCCCAGGTACGGTGATGAAGAGGGTCCAGATGCAACTACTAGCAACGACTACTGCAGAGTCTCTCTGAAAACCAGACGCCAGACCAATCTTCTAAAAGTGCCACTCGACTGCAACTCCATGTTATAGTGGATCCACGGGTTTGGTATCTTATGCTTGTAAGGTCCTTGCCGGCGGCAACAGCATATGGCTGTAGTTCGTGGTCGTTTAGATCAGGGATGTAAATGTTCCATGGAACTTCAATGGTCCCTTGCAAGATAGTAGCGGCTGGGAACCTTTGGCCGACATTTTCCAAGAAGAGTAAATCCTACTTGAGGGGAACAGCTTGGGATTGACCACTACTGGCAAGATCGAGGGCACAATTGTGCTTGTGATGGCGACGCTGACTAAGCGCGCTGAAGCTACTCAGCAATCTCTTCTCCAGTGTTGTTGGGATTCCCCGTACCTGTAGGCTTGTCCTCTTCTTATGCTCTTGAGTTCTATCGCGTCTTTGAAGTCCCCCTCTTTATCATCACTGCTGATCAAAGCTTGAAAGTCGAGGGGCTTACATGTCGCAGCTCAAGATCTTGAACTTGGTTGAGGCTTTGCAACCCCAACCCTTTCGGTGATGGGCCATCCTCATATATGACAATGGTTGTAGATCGCTCGTGGAAATACTGTGCGCGTCTGAACTTGGCGATGAAGCGAAGCGCTGATCGGAGTTGTGCGTATGTGTCGGAAATGGGGTCTGGAGGAGATCATTGACCGTGTCTAGTACATTCGTATTCTAGCATGGAGGCTAGAAGACGGGTAGGTATTGGAGCAACAGGGAAGTTCACCTGATTGAAAACTTGTCCACAATATGACGTGTCAAGAAAGGTCCTGGGAGGTATTGATTGTGATGAGAAGTCATGTGGACATAGCTATAATATCCCTCGGATGATGCCACCACGTTCAAGATGAATGATTAGCCTCCATGGTAACATTGGGCACAGATATCTTCAGAATGGAGCAAACTTGGCTTGAGGATTTCGATCGCACCGGGAAGAAAGTCGGGACGAGGGAGCCTAGGATGCCGAGTACCTTTCCAAGACTCGAGCAGCTAGCTCCTGTCGCCGACAGCCCATCCTTTCTGTGTGTCAAGTCTGGTTGTGATTGAGAGAGGCGGAGAATGTTGAAAGCTTCCAGGCGCTTTCGATGGCATGTGAGACTCAACCAATCGAATTGCGCCGAGATGTGCAGAAGGTGGCGAGCTGAGCAAGGGAATCAATCTCGTTGACTTGGTCTGGATTCTTGCTTGACAAAGCCCGATCAGCTCGTCGTCTGGGAAGATGAGGTGCTTGCAAGTTGGCATTTGTGATCCATCAAGTGGGCAAGATCTGTTCTATTGCTAGCTTGAAAGTTTGCCCAACGAGCCCGTGGCTTTTGTGTTTTACTTCGGTCGGTCGCATGCAACGGGTCCGAAAGCCCCAGGCGCGTTATCGGAGGCGCACCGAACTGGCCGCTGATATCCTAGACGGAGGGGGATGGCAACTGGGGCTTAATTGTGTCGGAAACTGGTATCGTGGAAAGAGGTGAGAGAAGACAAAGCAGTTGGTGGTAGAGGTGAAGGCAGCGATGCGTCGTCATCTGTCCGACAAGCTGACAGTACTGTTCGATTGGCTGAAACCGTTACTGACATCTTCCAAATCGGTACTGGACTTGGGCAAGCCTCGAACCCCGCGTTGACTTCCATGAGAGTTAATGCCCTGCTAACTGTAGACCTAGGACACTGACTGCGGACAGCGAAATACGGCTCAGGCTAACGTCCCTTGACAATCCTATCGCCATCTCCCTTGAGTTTAAATTCATCCTTAGTTCACTTTTTATCTCGTTGCAATGAGATCCAATTTCCCCTTAAGCATTCAAGATTCCTCTGATTGGTATATGCCTTTTTAGAGATTAGATCCCCAAGTTTTAGATCTTAACCATAGCTTAATATAATTGGAGTGAACTAGAGACTTCTTAGGTGAATACTAAAAGATTAGCGATAAATTTTACCAGACTTTAGCAAATTCGGTGGTTTACCTCAATTCAGCCTGGCTATTGCTGTTCTTTAAAGTCAGCATTTCAGGTGCTACCCTTTATTTGCATCTGCAATCCAAGCATATGAAATCCGGCTCTAAGCAACAACACGCAATTTCCCAGCTCGTAGCGCCAGAATCTTAATCATAAACCTACCCGAGAATAAACATCCATCAATTTCCCACCCACACATCAGTCATTATTTGCTCCAAAGCTGTCTCTTCGAGAGATTTACCTATATCGCAACATAACCGTCCAGAAACCAGGCCATCAGAAGGAAAGGCCAAGATAACCGGAATGCAGTGCAGACCCTGACTTAAGGCTCACAGCTTCAAAGAGAGCTTGTGCAGAATGGTTTAATAATTATATGCCACCATCAATCTATATTCAACACTGATATTCACTTCAGGCTAGGAGCCCTACGGCCGGGATAAATGACTCTCGCCGCCACGATGACATGAGAAAGTCGTTCCTGACAGCTTAGCATAAATATATGCCACAACCACACAGCATACTATGCCACTGCGACACCAGTTCCATACATCCACAAAGACCATTCAAGTATCGACGAACCTTATCCACCACGGACAAGAACCTCGCCAGTCCTATAATATATGGCACAAAGAAGCGTGATCGGCCTAGTGAAGCCCTCTGCTTTCAAGCTCTGCGGAGACTACAATGAACTGGGAATATCAGTTTCAAATATCTCAAATCGGCCAGGGGCCCATGACGTTCACGGCTATTGGACTGAGAAAGGCGAACTACGCCTTGAAGAGCAATCCCAATCATAAAGGTTCCAAGCAAATCCTCAGGCAAGGGCCGTTGTGGCCAAATTTGAGTGATAAGCATGGCCTTGAGATTCAGGAACAGTTGGCGACAGAAAGCTCGGTATAGAATGTCGCGTTGTGGGCTGCTAAGATCAGGGTTCTCAATGCGATTGTTCGGAGATCAGGGCCGACGTTTCCAGGGCATATTTAAAACGCAGCCAGTGGTATATTGCGTATTTACAAAAGCGCGAGGCTCATGTATATTTGGTAGATTCTCTAGTCAAGTAATATATACCATCAAGTCCATCATCAACTTCAGACATCCCTCTTCATGCCAATCGTTCTTCTGCATCTTGGCCGCAGCAGAAGTCATGATATCTGAGTCTCTTCAAAGCAACATTTGAAGTATAGAACTATAGGACGAGGAAGCAATGAACTTAGCATCATCGTCTTCATATCTACATAGTTACTCAGAAACTAATACTTCAAGGCGATCGACATCTACCGCCCCGGACATTATGAAAGTCTGTACCGCCATAAGAAGTTAAAGACTCGATATCATTTACATGGCACACACGAAAAATGGGCGGATGTTGTTCCAGGGTGGTAACCCGAGACCGTGAGTAAGCTGCATGGCGATGATTGCATCGTCGTACCCTCGTCCTCGAGCTGATCTACCCAAATGGCAGCGAGCAAGTTGTTAGCAAGGTCGCATTTCAGACGCGAGAAAACACGGGGCTCTTCAAGGTCAAGCTGAAGGCTCATGATGGTAGCATAAACCGGCTGGGAAACGAATCAAACAGTGTGTGCTGATGGTTTGTCTCTGTGCTTGCAAGGCTGGGCAAGCCGGAGTGTAGTTCTCGCTGTATTTGAGCTCCCCGCGGATATGGGCCTTCATGTCGTTGATAACTGGACATGCGGTCTCCAGGAAAACTGTGCGAGGAAAGACCGCACTTATACTGCTGATACTAGAAGCTACGGGCATGGCTTGCCGAGATATCAAGCCACAGGAGCACCGAGCATACTTTTAGGAACCAATATGCCACCTCCTGTTCTACTCTACTAGTGCTCAAGCGACGAGGAACGCTTGCCTTTCATTCTGAAACACTTAATAGTCTTGAAGAAATGCTTTCATTCTGGTCGCGGGTCCATGCATTTTCTCGTTCTCAACGATGATAGCCGTTAACGAGGGACCACCAGCATATTCAGCCTCGCACAGATCAGAAGCCGAGGCTCTTGATCGTTCTCAAGAGCTAAAGTATCCCGTCTCACAATGAAGAAAGAGTTCCAAGCCCTCATGACTGAGTTTGATGGATACTCTTCGTTACCTGGTTTACACCTGGGTTCAGAAGCCCGGTGTTTGTTTATATGGCAGTAAGATAGATGCAGGCTGTTGAGTTTCTAACCGCGGATCCGGTCTCTGCGGTCCGAACCGTTTGCTGCCGAGCTGGACATGAGGTCAAGCATATTGCCGGTCCCAAACCAGTTCCAGAACGTTCCAGGGGCGCAGGAAAGGCATTTACTGTTAAATCTGCGGCAGCATGTTAACTCCTATCTCGTTAACAGAGGGCTGCTTATGTCTGCATTTGGAGTTGATAATCTCAATGATATCACCCCAACCAACCGCCAAATCGTCTCCCTCTTGTACCAGATTGCGGATGTTTACGGCGGGATTTCTTCGGATGAAACAAGCTGTAGAGTTTCATGCTGAACTGCTTCTTGTTGCCGTTCGCCATTATCGTGTAATTCAATGCCCACCATCATCCACCTCCACCCTCACCACTTGTGTAACCCCATGACCACCAAGGCAACAATAAGTCAAGAGATATCACGTGTCAAAGCTGGAGTATAGAACCCGGCGGGCCCTGCTGTACATCAGCGCCATCTCCACCAAACAACAACTCAGAACAAGTCTCAACACCAAAACCATCATGTCCTCCAAGTCATACACCAGCAAGACCAAACACAACGCAAAATATCCCAAGATTCCAGAACACTATAGTGAAAAAGAAAGTCCGGGGTCTATTCGAGGATCTAAAGACAGTAGGTTTACCAGTATTGGAAAGCAATTCTAAGACCACTAACAGAACTGGCTTTTATAGCTTCCGAAATGGATTTGACCAAGGTGGTGGGTGTCTGGGATGCTGTCCCTGAAGCTCATGCGAGGGACATGGCTCGTGCGAGAGCGAAGAGGGCCTTAAAGGATACCGCGAACAAAGGTCCCGCCGATGTCGATCGCGAAGTCGAGCGTGGTGTCAATGACATTGACCTTATTGATGGTCGCGACTGGGATTTTATTGACCTTACTGTTGATGACGGTAATGATTTCATTGACTTGACTGTCGAAAACGACAAGTAGAATGTTTTGTTTGGATGCTCGGAGGATGTTTACGATTGAAGAAAGTACCCGGGCATCAGACGCACCGAAACAGCCATAAGGACATCAACCCTCGCTTAGCAGATATTGGCAATAGGCTCACTATAGTCTATCAAATTTCATTAGCAGCTGTTATCTCATAATATCTAATTGAATTCGACCCTGGCACCTCATCTTCAGTTGAAATAATATCAATGGCGCTTCGGGATGCCCCAGTGAGATTTACCCCACCATGGTTGCATTGAACCTACCCTGCACTCACCAGTCCAAGATCTTAGTGCCGCGTACCTATATTCCGCGCATCCCTACTTTCTACGCACTCCTTATAACTATAATTTCCTAACCCCTTAATTATAATTATTATTAAAATACTATTAAACAATATTAGAAAGAATCTAGTTTTTTATTATAATATCTCTTAATAAAGCTTAATAAAATAATATTAGGGAAATTTAAAAAAGAATATAAAACAATAAGTCTTTATATAGTTATATAACTTTATATAGAAAATATAAGTTTATATTTTATAATTAATTAAAAGGCACTTAAATAGCTTAAAAAGGTTAAGAAAGTTATTAATTATTATTATATTTATCTTTTTATAATACTTTTATATTATATTATTATTAATTATAAAAGAATTATAAATTATATTGTTAAGGATATATAATATAAATAAATATAGACTATAAGAAGGGCTTATAAAGTTAGGAATAATACTTAGTAATGCCCTTATAAAGTAGGCTATTATTATAAAAAGTAATTAATATAATTAAGTATTAATATTAAAATTAGAAAATATAAAAGAAAGATAATTATATTTAATAATAGTTTTTTAAAGAAATTATCTTTAAAAATAATAATTTTTAAAGTATTTTCCTAACTAGGGTTATAATATTAATAAAATAGACTAGGTAACTTAAGATATTTATTTAAAGTAATTATAAGAGACTTTTTTATTAAGTATAAAGCCTAAAAACCTAGCTAATTAAAGACTTCTTATAATTAATAAATTTACTAATTATATCTTTATTTAATTTTAATTTATAATATTATTTTATAAAGTATAAATAGCATATTTATTATTATATTTATTATATATTACTTAGCTATTTAATATTAGTATTTTTAGCCTAATAAAAGTAATTTTTAAAAGGCTTATAAAGCCTTTTATTAGCTTTAATATTATAATATTAAATTATAAATAGTACTTTATTTAAATTTATAAAAAAGCTATTAATAAAGCTATTATAATAAGGAATATATAATAGAGCTTTAAAGGTATTAAAATCTAATTAATTTTACTAAAAAAGGTATTAAAAAAAGTTATTATACCTTCTTAATTACTTACTTAAAATCTAGCTTTTTATATACCTTAATATTAAAGAGTTATACTATAAATTATATTATATATATTAAAAAGTAAAAATAAACTAATATTTCAAGTAAAGAAGCTTTAATTATAATATAAAAAATATAAGAGGAATTTTTATTACCTAAGGATTAAAACTATTAAAAAGCTAAATTATTTAAAGGCTTGAAATATTATAAAAAGGCAGAAATTAATATTTTTATAAATAAAAATAAACTTATAAAAGCTATAGCTTTAATAAAAAGTAATCTAGTACTTTTAAGCCTATTATCTAGGGCTTAAGGAGATTTAGTAAGCCTAAAAGCTAAAAAATAAGAGGATTAAGAAGAAATATAAAAAAAAGGCTAAAAAAGAAGAATATAAGAAAAAGAATAATATTATTATAATTATAGATAAGAGTAAATTATAAATCTATTTTATATTATTTAATTTATATATAAATTAATTAAGATATTATATATTAAAGTTATTATAATAATTAATAATAGTATGCGGAAAGGGGGTGTGCGCGGAAAGTGGGTATGCAACACTACATCCTTGGGATTTTTTTTCCAGTTTATCATTTTTGATGTAGAATTAATCAACATAAGACAACTAAACAAAGGAATTATGTTTTCAATATACTTGAGAGATTGGACACGATGTGATAGTAAATAATTTATATGATTTCCGATTTCCGCATAACGATGGCTCAGCAGTCAACATTCACCTACTCGCCAAAATAGATATTGATCATCATTCCACGGATATAATCAGCTAAGCTATTTTTGGTGCCTGTTACTATCCACCACTTTCCCCGCTTTTCTTTGATGTCCAGGATTAATCACTGATGCACTGATGGTGATCAATGTTGTTTCCCCACTCACACCAAAGATCAGCCATCTACAAACAAGGTACGTAGCTCTTCACATCTTGAGACAATCCCCGGGTAGTGGCATTTAACAACGGACTCTGTTATGCTATTCAACGCCGTCAAACAAGATAGCGGGTAAAAATGTTAAATTGCCATTTCCTCGTATTCGACGGTTGAATGCATTTGCTCACGTGTTTCTAGATAGAGACCAGCCGGTGTATATTAGTCTTAGCGACTTGGTCGACGGGAAAGCCTCAAAGTCTCGATACCTTGCCGTTTCTCGTCCATTTATCCGATACATCTAACTTATCTACTGTCGGTAGCCTGTTACAGGTGTATGAGAAAACACGTATTTCCGTTATTATCATTCACTCCCCTGAGTCCTGTATACTGCCGTCACTCACGCCTCTGGATTGCCCATACACTTAATACAACTAACTCATCCTCACTGGTGAGAGTATACACAGATATGTGTGGAGACACTACTGAGCCTGGTCTTTTCCCGTTAGTCCCGTCCCTTCCCGTCAATCCCGTCTACTCTCACGGGTGCTACCTACTCAGGTGAGTCCTCAGGGTCCTTTCCCTGGTAGCGACAAGCTTCAGATATGCGACAACAATCCAAGTGTCAGTGAGCTCAATCCCGCTACCTCAGATATAGATGTGTGAGGAGACACTCTCAAGCTTCAAGCCGCCTTCTTCCGCCATTGCCGCCTGCTCCTGTAAGTCTCGTGAATACTAGCTCCTCCGGGAGGCTACAGATACATGAAGTCAGTCAAAGTGTCAGTGAGTGAAGTCCTTTTATTCAGGGGGCAAGCCATTCTCAGCCAACCCGCCAAACTCATGAGATCCTAGGTGTCTTCGACCTGAATCTACCACCGCCATCTCATGAGACGAGGAAAACCAAGCGTAAGCAGAAAGCCAGGATGTCAGGTTAGCTAGTATTTGGCAGTGAACACAAAAGCCCCCCTGGCTGGAAATAGATTCAACTTGATGCTTGTTGAGAAAAGTGGCACGGGTGTTCACTTTCTTCCCCCGTGACCCAATTGTTTAACTCGGAGTGACTTACGAAAAATGGTGGTGGAATGTCTTGACCAATGTGTGCTTGCTTTCGATGCCCTAAGGAAGCAAAGTTAAAAGTTCAACCACAGAATAGAGAGTTGAGGTGGTCAACCGTGCCGTCCACCTCTCACACTATCATGTTCGTAGAGCCTCCCTGGTAGCAAGTCCAATCACCATATAATACAAAACAGGCAACTCAAAGGTCTATTTACTTATAAACAATGTAATTCTAGAGATTAGTCTGCATTTTTATATATTTATATATATATAAAGCTATACTAACTATTAGATTACATCTAAGCAGGCTGCATTAGTAATAAGGGCTGCCTCCTCTAGCAGCTAGTAATATACAATTAGCTCCAGGGTTAATATACCTAGCAGTATACTATTTAGCATAAGATAAGTTTCCCTAAGCTATTACTATAATAATATATAATACGAAAATAACTATTATACCTATTTAGTAATAAGTAAGTATATATATATTACTAATAGATATTTTAAAGGTATAGTAAGAGATGGGATATTTTTGCTAAATATTAAGGGAAGTAAAATATATCTTATTAATTATTATAATAATTATATACTAAAGGTAATATAAATTATCTTATCCTTTAATATATTAATTAATAGATTTAGTAAATTTAATATTTAATTTTAATTATATTAAATATTTTGTTTCTTAAAAGACTTAATAAAGCCTTAAATACCTAGGAAAATTATAATATTTAATTAATAAGCTATATTATATTACTATTAAATATAAAGTTCAGCTTAAGTAAGTAGTATTTAGCTTAATATTAATAAAAGAATATAATTACTATTTATATTTAATTAATACTCCAGCCTTATATTATATATAGTAGCTAGCTCTTATTTATAAAGAAGCTTATATAAAAAGGGCTACTCCTATATAGTAATATACAAGCTCAATAAACAAGCTACTATAGCACAGCTTATCGCCATAAGCAGCAGAGCTTAATACTGCAAGACTAGTTGTATTTAATTATAGCTAGTACTAATTATTTTTATTTATATAAAGAATGTATATATAATTAATTAGCAAAGGGGGTGTAGTATTATTAAGGGGCGGTAATTATATAAGGATAAGTTAGTTTTATATTACCTTAATACTTAGCACTATTTAACGCTAACTAGCTATTAATATCTAAAATAAAATATATAGCTTCTAGTATATTAAATATTAGCTAACTCTTATATCTTACCTATAATAAGCACTGCTAAGGTAGTTAACTTTAATAATATTAGCGTAAGTTACTTATTAATTAACTTTATAACTCTAGAAGAGGGGTCTTATATTTATTTTTTAAAGCTCTTAAAAGTAACTAAATTATAAAAAGGAGGGGTATTAATAATTTAAGAAGTTAACTTTTAAATACTATTAATATATTTAATAAGTATATAATATGGTTAAATATATCCCTAGTTTAGACTACTGCTATTTTACTAATTTTACTTTATCTATTCTTATATATAGCTGAGTTACTTATAAAGGTAATAAGGAAAACTGCCTTATTTAACTAAAAAGATAACCTTTCTTTAAGGCTATTTCTAAGTCTTTAAGAATTAATAGCTTAATATTAACCTAATTTAAATTAATTAAATTAATATAATACCTCTCTTTTATATAATTAATTAATTAAATTAGGCTATAATTAAAAATAGCTATTTTAATAAGGTTAGATTTACTCCTTAATAAGAAGTTTTTTATAATAATAATAATTATTATATATATTNACCTTTCTTTAAGGCTATTTCTAAGTCTTTAAGAATTAATAGCTTAATATTAACCTAATTTAAATTAATTAAATTAATATAATACCTCTCTTTTATATAATTAATTAATTAAATTAGGCTATAATTAAAAATAGCTATTTTAATAAGGTTAGATTTACTCCTTAATAAGAAGTTTTTTATAATAATAATAATTATTATATATATTATATAAAGTTCTTTTTTATTAACTGCCTTTAAGGTAGGCTTAATAGCTAAAATAAGATTATAACTAGATATATAATAAATATAATTATACAGCTATAAGATATTTTATATAATAAGTATTATAGTAATATAGTTATTATATTATTAGTAAAAAGGGTTAAAAAAGGGAAAGTTAAGTTAAATAATATATTTAGTAAAAGTATAATAAACAAATAAAGTATAATATGTTATAAAAATTAACTAAGGTTCCTTTAAATAAGTTAAAGGAAAAAGGTTAATTTAGCTATTAAGATATAATTAGTATTAATACTACTTAATTAAGGTAGTAATTATATTATTAAGGCAGATAAATCTTATTTAATTCTAACTTTTATATTAATAGCCTGCTCTAAGGGTCTTACTATTTAAACTACTAATAAAAAAGCTAAAACGCTTAATAGCCTTATATAAGGCTAAAGGTAAAGGAAAAGAAGTAAAAAATAAAATAATTAAATATTATACTTTTATAACTCTTTTAGGTTTTATAATTTACATTATTTTTTCTTAAAAAATATTTTACTTTTTTTTAATTAATTTTACTATTTAATATTATTTTTAAGCTTATTTTTTTCAAGTATATTATTAATATTACATAACTTTAAGGTTTAAAAAAATATTAAAATATTATTATATTATATAAATTTATTAATAATACATAAGTACATTTTAAGATAATATAAATTAATCTTTTTAATTATTTAATTAAGTATATTTTAAATACTATTTACTTATTTATTATATTAATTAAAGTTATTTTTATAAATTAGTATTAATACCTTATAGGCCTTTTAATCTTTTAATATTAATTTAATATATAAGGTTATTAAGTATTTTAATTTAATAATTATAAAAGCAATCTTTAAAAAGTATAATTAAGGCTTATTTTCCTTTTTTATAAGGTAATTATTAAATTTAAGCCTCCTTAGCTCTTAGACTTATTAGTTTATAAAAAGCCTTAAATTTATAATTCCTTTAAGCTTATAAATCCTTTTTATAAATATCTTTATAATATAAAATTACTTAAAAAAGTCTTAATTATTAAATTTATTAAAAAAATAAGTCTTTATATTTATAATTAATAATATCTTAATTATGGATTATTTATTTAAATAGTAATTTAATTTATTAATTAATAATATATTTCTTATAATTATAGCTATTTTCTTAAAAATCTAACTTTAAGACTTTTAATTATTAAACTATTACTTAATTAATTAAATTATCTGACTAAGGCCTTTTTAATATAGCCTAATTAATCTCTAAAAGATGGGTAAAATATTATATAACTCTTTTATTTTAGGAAAAGCAGCTCCTATAACTAAGATGCCTTGGTAATTAGTATCTGGCAGTTTAACAGGTTGTAATATAAAAGCATAAATATTAAGATATAGAGAAGGGGAAACTAAAGGGTTTTACATATAAAGAGAATTAAGAAACTAAGTTAATAGTAAAAGTTAACTAAATTTAATAATAAAGTTATTTTTAATAAAAGGCAGAACTAAAGTTTAAGGTAAAAGTAAAAGGAATATAAGTAATAAGTAAGGTATAATAATATAATAAAATAATATAATAAAGTAATATAATAATTTTAAAATATATATAAAATACTTTATTATAAATAAAATTAATAAAATTAAAGATTTATTTTAACTTTTAAAATATATTACTTATAATATAAAATTAGTACTTTTTCTAATTTATATTATTTTATATTAGTAATTTAAGCTTTATATAACTTAAATAATATAAGATATATAGCTATAGATATTACTAAAGTTTATAAGTTATAAATATATTTAAATTTATTATATTAATCTAATTTATATAAATAATTTTATTACTTAATAACTATTTATAATAATAATATTAAAGTTAATATATAATATAAATATAAATCTAAAATATTGCCGAAAANATAGCTATAGATATTACTAAAGTTTATAAGTTATAAATATATTTAAATTTATTATATTAATCTAATTTATATAAATAATTTTATTACTTAATAACTATTTATAATAATAATATTAAAGTTAATATATAATATAAATATAAATCTTATATATTTATAAGTATTTATTTTATTTATTTATAAGTATTTATTTTATATTCTTACTTATTTTTAACTTACTTTAATAACTATAATACTTAAAACACTAATTATTAGTAGATATTCATTTTCATTATTACACAGCCTATATCTTACTAGCGCTATAAAAGTTCCTACTTAAACTTAATTATTATTTAATAGCTAATGCAAATAATACATATCAGGGGCCCGTTAAGTGCTTAATATACCAGGACTGCATAGCAGCTTGTAGTCCTCGTGCAACTAGTCTTTACTCTCGTATCGACCTTGCCTGTTAATAGACGTCTAATAGTCCCCTCCTATGTATAACTAATAACGATTGCGTAGCCGATGCCGTGCTATATCTCGATTATCTCCTCAAATTCTTCTTATATGTCAACGCCAAATGCTCCTGGCAGGACCGAACTTAGTCATCAGTGCGTTGTCTGGGTATATTATCTAACAGGCCTCAAAACCAGACAGGAACCTTTGCTACCAAGGTCTCGCTAATATGCAAAGAGGTAAGACGCTGAATAGACTTCAGTACTTGACTCGCAATTAATAATTCTAATCTTGATATCTTACTCACATCAAGCTTCGAATTTGACTTTTATTAGTCACACTTTCCTTGCGGAGCTCCCGTGTAATACTTGACTTAGGCCCGTTATGTTGAAGGATATTATAGTTTATTACCTAGTCCGCTATCTACTAACCAGGAAGGAATTCGCCGGCATTCAAAATTATAGAACTTTCATTAACTCTCATGCCACAGACTCTCATAGCATCCAGTGCGCAACTCTTATTCCTAACTGAATGAAATTTAGAGGGCTTCTTTATCGTTCTTGTAATAGTAACTAATCCCAGGGCATTTTTATATCGCGCGGTACACCGCGGGGGGTCATCTGTTGTGCCACCTCATCATTATTCCAGCCCGGTTACCCTAGGTCTTAGTTAGGTATTACACAACACATCACCATATCATAATAATTAGGAAATCATGCGGGGTATGGAGTCCGGCTCATGAAAAAGACTGGCTGATAAATATGTCATACAGTATATGCCCACGGTCCGATTGAACAGAGCATGGCCTCGTAAATGCTTTATAAAATCATGCGACTAACCCCCACCGCCCTTCTCATCTTATTCAAACCACCATCACTTTCACATATCCAACGATAAAAACCAACAGTTTTCAATATGGCGCCCTCAGTTTCTGAATCCAAAACTTCTATCTCTACCGACCAGGCACCTGCAAAGAGTGACAAGCAAGAGTCAAAGCTTACTCACCTCGAGAGGGAAGAGATCGCTTTTACCGACAAATACAGTTCGCCCGATGCTTATATCAATGGCGAACAGGACACCTGCTGGTTTCATTGGCAAGGGAGTCTAGATCTGAAGCCTCTGCGCTTTGAGACCCGAACCGGTACTATTGTCGCTGTGTTGCGCAGCTCCGAAGACACTTGGCTGGGGAAGCACAGACACCGTGGCCCTGTCACTGCTGTCACGCTCAAGGGTGAAATGAATTACAAGGAGTTAGTTTTCCACGCCTGAGGAACAAAAGACTATACTAATTATATCTATTAGGTATGACTGGGTTGCAAGACCTGGTGACTACGTGGTAGAGAACCCCGGAACTATCCATACTCTACATATGTGCAAGGATACGGAGGTGCTTGTTACCGCCACAGGCAGTCTTGAGTTCCTCAACGATGATGACACCTTGAAGAAAACTTTGGACATTTTCAGCTTCGCTCAAATGTATTACGAGCACTGTAAGAAGCAGGGAATTCAACCTAATAACAAGCTGTGGTATTAGTGCACAACAGACTAACGCTCTTTATCTTTACATAATTACATCAATTTATATTTTTCCGAACTGATGTTTCAGTGCGCATGAATCTTTGGTCATGTCTGGTCTCATTGTGTTTACGCAGGGTATTGTATCTGAAAGAGCCAGCTCCGTTGTGGAACGGAGCATGCAGCCGCAGTGACATAGAACCTGCGAACCGCTCGTTACGCACAGGTATATGGACCCTACAATTTGCAGAAGTTACGCATCAGCTGCACTGTTTAGAAATACTTCAGTGGCCTGATAATGTCGTATCGTAACCTTCGGCAATTTCCACCAAAGGCTATGGAGCAGAAGAGTATTAATAGCTAAGTTAACTTGCCCCCCAAGACTTATCCTATTGCCCCTCACTTTGCACGTCATATTGAATTACGCAGTTAATAAGAATGAAGAGCTTTCGGCTGTACGAAATAGGCTAGTTCTTGCAAGTTAATACCTTACCTCCAGAGATTAGCGGAATTAGCTATTAAATAGCATTATGTGGCTTCTACTGGAACGGCGCCGGGGCGCTGCGATAAGATTTTAGCGGGTCTCAGAGTAATTTATTAGATAGCAACTGCAATACTATTACTAATAGGTTTTTTTTTTTTTTTACTTTAGATTAAAATCTAATTTAATTACTATAATAAGTTATTTAATGCAGCAGAATAAGTGCCTTAATTAGGTTATTACCTATTCTTCCCCCTTTATAAGAGCTTGCTTTATTCCCTAATAATTACTTACCCCTTAAAGCTAAGTATAACTCTTATAATAAGCTAGTAATTATAATTAATATATAGGCTATTATAGAAAGGCTATATATTTATTATATAGAAATTAAGTACTAAAATAAGTAATTAAAGAATTATTATATATATATATAATAGTCTACCCCTTGTAAAGTGGGGTAAATTAAATCAATTGTACAACAATAGATTTTGGAATGTAGGACTAGGCCCGAATGATCGGACTGTGCTCTAGGATCCCATATGCGAGGACGCGTGCAAATGGCTTTATAACATAGCATCATCGTGATTAGCAATATCGGCTTGCGCCTCAGAGCGCCCCAGACCTTTTTGTCGATGGCTCTCATGGCTTTGCTGATGTCAAATCATATCTTGAGAAATATGCAGGTGCGCTAGAATTAGTGCCCTTTAAGGTTAAGTCCTGGCGTAATTGATGTAAGTATGTGTAAAAGTAATAGCTTTCGAAGCCAATAAAGGCAACGTTGCTCCCGTAAGGGTTGCGGTGTAATATACACAAAACGACGTGGGTGTATTCTCAGCGTCGTTTCTTGCGAATTGAATTGTCACTACGATGGCCGAAGCCAAAACGACGATACCGAATTCCGATTCTCGTGATACCACACGAACCTACAAGCAGCTCGTGTCGGACCTCGGCCGAGACGCACTTGTCATTGTTGGCACCGGCGCCTCAATTGCTGCCACGAAGTCCGACCTCGCCAGTTGGACTGGTCTTCTGAAGAATGGGGCCCAGGAATGCGAAAGTCACGAGGACAGCCTACGTGGAGGGTTTGTCCAAACCCTGAATCACCTCATAGATTCCAATGACCCGGATCAACTTCTCAGAGCTGCTTCGATTATTGGCAGGAAGCTTTCCAAGCTCGCTCCTGGCCAATATGCTCGCTGGCTCGCTGATACAGTGGGGTCCCCCAAGGCCAAGAATCCTGCCATCATTGAAGCCATCCGCAACCTCTCTTTACCTCTTGCCACCACTAACTATGACGGACTCCTGTCAGCCGATAAGCAGCTATTCCCTATCACTTGGGCCGAGCATACTCGGCTCGAGAGTTTCTATGAAAAGAAGGGCAACACCATCCTTCACTTACACGGCTATTATGAAGATCCTGAATCTGTGATACTCGGCCTGGATAACTACGAGCGCATCAACAGTAGCGACAAGGCTGAGCACTTTCTTCGAAAGCTTCGCAGTAACCGAACCTTCTTCTTCATCGGCTGTGGTATAGATGGGTTGATGGATCCACACTTCAGGTCTTTCTTTAAGTGGGTTAGCAAGTTCGAATCTAACAGCAAATACCCAGCGTACATCATCACCAAGAAAGATGAGATCTCGAAGTTCCAGAAGGAAAGTGATATCTCCAACGTTAACTATGTTTCTTATGGAGAACATTACGATGACCTCGTCCCATTCCTTCACAAGTTCCGCCAGGACATTACTATGCGTCACGATGCATCAATCCCTGCCGACGACCACCTCCCCCTTCCTTCCGGCCCCTTATTCCCACGCGAAAGTCAGATCAGCCAGATCGTCGACAGGATTCTCCGCCAAAAAAAAGCACATTTCGCTCCTTGGTGCCGCTGGTATCGGCAAGTCTTCTCTGGCCCGTACTGTTGCCAGTGACTCTCGAATAGCCAAGGAGTATCTCGCACATCGCTACTTCGTCGACTGCGAATCTTCGGTGCCTATCAATCTTCTTATCAGGGTTATCGCCGGAGCGGTGAATGTTCGGACGGAAGAAAACTCGCAGAGTCTCCGAAGCCACGTGAAGCATTTCCTTGCACGGCATGCGACACTCCTTGTTCTAGACGGCTTTGAAACAGTCTGGGAGAATGATACTGTCCAAGTGTAGAGCTTCCTCCGTGAAATCCGTAAAATAAAGTCTTTGTTACTTATTCTGACCATCCGTGGAACCGAGGTGCCCTTGCCTGAGGCTTGGTGCAAGCGACTTGAGGTGGAGCCGCTGGATATCGACCAAGCGAAGGACATGTTCATTTCAATTGCTCATGAGAGTAAGGATGGTCCAGTTCTGGTTTTATGGAACTTGTTTCTGCTATGGACGGCTTACCCCTCGCCATAGAACTGATGGCCAAACGTGTTCTAGACCAACCGGACAGGAAGCTGAGTCACCACCTCCAACAATGGATGATGAGTCATACTGCTGGCCTTGGAAGTTCGGTACCAAGTCGTCTTACCTCTCTCGATTCATCCCTTGAGTTGTCCTACAACAGCCCTCGCATGATAGCCGACGCACGCAACCTCCTGGCTATCCTTTCTTTACTCCCAGAAGGCCTCCCAATCGACGAAATTCGTAACGTCTTGCCGTCTGCAACCGAAGATCCTAGCTGGCCATTGCTGAAAACTTCCTTTGGGTTCCAACAAAACGAACGAATCAAGCTGCTTGGCCCCACCCGGTCTTTCATCCTCAGGAAACAGACGCGCACTCCAATTGTGCCTTGCGGGGTGAAGCCAACTGTTTGCATCGTCTTGGTACCGTTTACTTTGAGGAAAATGACGCGGTTTTTGATATTGAGAAATAAAGTGCAGTGAACTGTGCCAATGACCACATTCTTACATTTGCCTGCAGTGGCTGACTTCAATTTTAGGTTCCCTTGGTCATACCATATATGACGAGATTTAAAACTCCGACAGGTCCGAAACCAAGCTGGTCTACTCCCATACCCATGGTTACCCCCGCCCTCCCCCGCCCTCCCCCGTTTCCTCCCTATTCTCAAATGACAAGAGCTGATAAGAAAGCTGATAAGAAGTCCAATTGTATGACATTTGCTAGGTGATAAATATTTGGAAAACCAGACTTACCACGACTTGGAGAGGAGACAGAAGCATCTTAACTTGTCAAGATGGCGGTTGAGGAGGTAGAGAGAATACGGGGCCTGATGAAGCGCATCGAAAGTAGCGGACGCGACCTCGGGCGACACCCGTACAAGAAACCATTAGACAAAATCTACGCAATAAGCGACACCGAGAGTATCATGGACTTTATCGTCAGACAACAGCTTGACGATGCCGTCCTTCATCCCGCCCTTAAGAATCTTCATCAGTCTTCTACGAACCTTGCCAAAATTTTGGCTCAGCTCGTAGACAAGCGTCGTAGGGGTGCTTCTAAGGTATTGCATAGGGGGCGTGACAGAAAGATGCTTGAAAATTCTCTAAATGAGGTCAAAGAGGCAACAGATAAATTGAGAGATGTAAGTTTCTTGCATAAATCTAGACTAGGCGAAACCGCTAATTATTGGTGCTGTAACCGACATAGATATACACGGTCAAGGCAGCATTGTCTATCTCGGAGCTTGTACAAGGCGCGTCAGATACAACTCGACCGCCTAAGCTAAGATTCTCAAATGTCGACTTTCCGAGCTTCTTCACCAAGGTCGGACCTCATTGGGAAACTCTCCAATCAACAGTAAATATGTTTCCGGAACATCTGACTGCGAAGTGGTTGTTGGGTCATGCTGGAGAGGCAGAACATTGTGCGGAATGCTCTTTGGCCGAGAGTTTTGCAGCCGCACGAGAAGCATTGATTGGACACCTCCACGACTATTAACTCCCCATCAAAACTATATTCGAGTGTAGCTCTTCGCCGCCGTTCAGTGCGGACATTTTTCTAGACAAACGGGACCGGAAATCTTCATTGATCCTCTTGTGGGTCTATGGTAACGTCTTTGTCCGCTTGAGACAGGTTCGGTCAGATGTTAAATCGAGCATAGATGACTTTTACGCTTTGGCTACCAAACTCCATGAGCACATCGAAGCCGGGGCTGTCGACGATAAACAACAGGTGACTACCGTGGTAGCTACCGACTTGAAGGGACGTTGCAAAGTTGAGCGTTCTGAAATATTCAACGTGGCTGTGCATATAGATGCCTCTAACTGTTATGACGACGTTGTCGTCGAAAATGACGTAAGATTGAATCCAAAACTCATTGCATCCCCTCATACACCGGTGGCTAACAATGTGAGCCTTGCAGAAGGTGATCTACCCAAATTACACAGACGAAGATGACAAGCAAACCTATAGGTGCCTTGCTCATGACGAGGGCGAAGACATAATTAATTTTCATTTCGCTCATCGTCAGACCTTGAATTTTTCAAGCGAAGCCCACAAAGTCACGATCAACCGCGCCGCCGAAGACTCCCATCAGTCGGCCACCCATGAACAAAGCATGGAAGAAGGGCCGCCCAAACCGACAACGCAACGACATGTAATCACAACAGTCTACGGCAAAGAATGGGATGCTATCCTCAATGCTGATCTACCAGTCCGGCCGCCCAATGCTCCACCGGTTCCCAAGCCAGACGAAATTCTGAAACATCCATCTCTTGATGCACGCAAGAAAGAACTCCAAATCAGTATCAAGGATGTGTCTTTAGTTGACATTGACCCTGGTATTTTCAATAGAGAGCTTGTGAAGTTGAAGTTGTATGCCAAGCCAAACCCGAAGCATCTCGAACAGCCTCCTGTGCTAGATGGAGGAAACATCACAGAAGGGACTTACTCTGGAACTCAAGCCGCATTGACTCATGCCTACAGTCGAATTGGGCGAAGGTGAGACTTGCAGCTCGAACTAGTATAATTGACTACTCGCGCTAATATAGCCTAGCTATGAATCCTATTTCGATATTATGCAGATTGAGCCCACTTTGCCTCGCTACACGGATCTTCCAGCCAAGAAGGAGATTTTCCAATACTCTTCCTACCCAGAGATCCCTAATGGGTCTGTTGCTCAGTATCCCCCCCACCTTGAACACATCCCAAAAGAAGATCAGGTCCCCTTGTTGAAGATTTTCAATGCTTTGGGTCTCGCAGAGACGGAAACTTTGATCAAGCAGGTGGTTCCTGATAGTATTGTTGGAAAGACTTCTGCATGGACTCTTGACCTGGTCAAGGGAAACATTACAGATGCGGCGAATCAAGGCTCCAGTACCAAAGCCTATGAAACGTACAACAGGCACCACCGCAAGTCTGGAACAGACATCGAACAGGGAGCCAATCTAGGTCTCTTACCGGACTGGTACAGCGATCGCAGCTTTGCCGATCAATCATTTACGGGGACCAACCCTACCACGATTGAGAAGGCCCCTAAGGACCTGTTGTATGAGTTCATAGAGATCGCAAAACGGTGTGGATATGACTGCTGGGCGCACACTCTTCCTAAGACCGACCCAAGTTCGCTCTTTGTTCAAGACTGCCGCTATTTCCGGAAAGCGGTTGGCGCTCAGCCCAACGAAGAACTGCATCACAAGGAACCTGTCTCGGATAATAACTGGGCATGTGCGGCTGTTACACTTTTTCAGCTCTATCCGGACGGCCAACTACACCCAGTTGCCATTGTTTGCGACTACAAGAGCACCATGGCAAACTCCGTCACCATCTTTAACCAAAGGAGACTTCCCACGGACCCATCCAACCAGGAAGAAGGCGACTGGGCCTGGTGATATGCTAAGACGTGTGCGCAAGTCTCTGACTGGATTCGCCATGAAGTGGGTATCCATCTGACTCGCACCGCGCATGATTGAGGAGGCGCTGATTGTGGCCACCCACCGCACAATCCCTATGGACCACATTGTGTACAAACTTCTTGAGCCACATTGGTACAAGACGCTCTCGCGTAACGCGACCGCTACATCTACCCTTGTGCCTCAAATCATCAAGGACCTCGTTGGCCTGAAACCAGCCTTTTTGTATCAATTCATTCGGTATGAGTTCGAGAACTTCGACTATGTCGGGAGCTACATCCCCAATGAATTGGGACGACGAGGCTTCCCTAATACAGCCCAGGGCCTGTCCGATAATAAGTACAAGAATTATGCCTATGCTAAGAACATGGTCTCTATGTGGCACTGCATTCGCGAGTACGTCATAAGCACGCTTCTGATGTACTACGACAAGAATACGGCAGACAAGATGGTTGAAGAAGATCAATACGTCCAGGACTGATGCAAGGAGGTGCAGACAAACGGTTGGATCAAGTCTTTCCCGAACATCCAAACTCTGGACGAACTGTGCGACGCTGTCACCATGAGCATTCATATTGCAGCTCCATTTCACACCGCAGTCAACTACCTTCAAAACTTCTACCAAGCCTTCGTTCTCGCCAAACCACCCTGCCTTTGCAGCCCAATGCCTGAAAGCCTTGAGGAGCTCAAGAATTATACTGAGAAAAGCCTCGTCGATGCGCTGCCCATCGGTCGACAAAGGCAATGGCTGCTCTCAGTCCAGGTACCCTGGCTCCTTAGGTTGAAGGTCCCTAGTGATCGCAGCCTTATTACTTTCGCGCTATCTCAATGGCGCACGCATCATGGGGATGACAGGGAAGACCAAGAAATTAGAGCGATCAGCCAGCGGTTCTATATCAAGCTCAAGAAGCTACAAGTTGAGTTTCTCGTCACCAGTAAGAGTATGGATGAGGGAGCAATTCCTTACATGGTCATGGACCCTGCTAATACTGCTGTGTCTATTTTGATCTAAGAATCACACCTTTACTTAAGACATTCTTTTCCCTTCGTTTATTAATGTGGCTTAGAATGAAATTGAATTAATTATCAACCAAATTGCTAACTTTAATACTATTCCCTTATATCCTTCATTTTCAAATGTGGTTCTAATGACAATCGATATTTTAATCTTCCCAAGTGTATTTAACCAGCTCTCTGAAAGTTCCCCGGATCTTCATTTACCCTCGTCACTATACAGCGGTCGCTTATCTCATACGTCCGCGAAAAATATGATGATGCAGGCTGAAGTCCATATGGCAATATCCCTGGATTCTCTAGTAGCCGAGAGCGTCCCTTGGTCGCACAGCGATACAGCGACTGCTTGAGAAGCAGTGGGAGTATAGCTTTACCACAACATCTGCTGCCCAGCATCAGAGGTTGTCGAATTTATGTTTGAGTTGCCGGACGTCTGGAAGTCGAGAGATGAAAGTTTGCTCTTGTTGAGTACCAAGAACCTGCCGTGAGGTCTAGGTGGTTAACTCAGAGAGATGGCGGAGATGATGTCCATGTTCGACTTGGAGTCCTTCGCCACGGCGGTCATCGTCTTGCCCAAGAACTAACACATTCTCCTTCTTGGTATCGTAGCGTTTATCACCGACAAATCTTTATTGTCATGTACTTCTCCAACAGCAGCATATCCCTCTTTAATCGGGGAGGGCGCCCATACACCTTATGAATGTTTACCAAGTCGGAACATGCCTTGAAGGTCTCCAGATACCTTGGTGGCACTGGGAATCGGGGTCAGACCCGCGCCTATTCAAGCATTTGCCGCCGAACTCCTCGTTGTACTTACCGCAATCTGACACTACCGTACTGATCATGGGGTCATGACGAAATCACATACCGCCAGTCCTGAGCTTGGTGGTAGCCTTTATATCGAGACTTGTGATCGAAAGTTTGATCATGTTGGTCAGTGCCGATATAATCAACCACATAGGGGCCAATGGGCTGTACCTGGAGATGGCGACTGCTTCTCCAATGCAAATCTCTTGGTGACATCTAACGATTTAGCTGTTATTGAATTCTAAAAAGTAGGAATATCCAACTCGGCTCTTCTCTCATACTACACGTATTACCGTCAAAGAATAGACTTTCTTAGCTCTCAGTGTGAGCTGTTCGGCTTTCCTCAGCCATAGTTATATCCCGCTGCTCTTCAACAGAAGTCTCTGGCTTAAAATTAGGCATGTTCTCCATATAACAAAGCCACAAGACTTCCAATGACCAATGACGCAAGGGTCTCAGATCAGCGACAACCTGGAATACACCCACGGCATCCCAAGTGTTTCTAAAGGAGATGCCAGGGAAAGCAGTCTGTAAGTAATTCTTAGAAAAGTAAATTTTGCATTCCTAAGTTATATATACCTAAATCTCTATTATTATAATTACTTTTTATTTAGAAGTAAATTTATAATTTTTTTTAATAACTTTTACTTCTTTTAGTATTAAAATTATATTATTTAGAAGCTATTAAGTATATAATTCTTACTATTAAAGTAATTAAGTTATTTAGTAATACTAGACTGAAGTAGGGACGCCCTTGGTATTATTAGACTTTTAGTACGTGATTATACTAACGCATTTATTTCCTAAGGCCGTGAAGATCATGCCTACCCTGCGACACAAAATAAGGCATATTAATCATTCAAATATTAATTAGTTTCTGATGGATAGTGTATAGCACATTTGATCAAGCTGATAGGGATTAATCCGATGTGGAGAACAAAGATGATGATTGTATTAATCAAGCATGCCTCCGGCCCCCTCTTTTCTCGAGAGGGGTTTTATGTCATATCACGCCCCCTCTGACTAAGGTCAGGATATCGATCTATCAAATGTTTCGTAATACAGGATCATGATCCAACATTTAGGGTTCTTCCAGAGCCCCGCTTCTTCGCCCGTCCTCTACGAGCCTTGAGGAACGAAAGGCACTAAGGGCACTTCTTACCCTTCATTCTTCCGCCAGGACAGCAGATAGAACCGCCCAACTTGTTGCATGCCTTGCCATCGCCCCCGCCGCTCTGAGCAGTACACTATCCAGAATTTTCATTAGAAACAAGTTCTATGCTTTAATTATCGACTCTCTAGGACAGGGTATGGGTAAGATAAGTAGTTCTCACGTACCTTTCCCTTATTGCATGCATAGTTTTTGCCATTAACCTTACAGGAGGTTCCGTTGCACTTGCCCCAATCGCCAGCTCTTCTTGTTAAGACGTTGGAATCGCCCTCTGTCGCCGGCGAGACCGCACTGGCGAGAGCCGACGTGGCGGCCAGGATCGCGAAGAGGGATGCAGTGAATCTCATAATGAAGTGCTAAGTAGAATGGATGATGTAGGCAGGAATGAATCTGGTGATGGCTTGGGATGTGCTATGTCCCTCTGGGATATGAGAAGTTGATGAGAATGGAGGGACGGATAATCAGGGCTCGGGGTGGTTTAAGAACACCGCCCCTAAGTAAAACCATCTAGCTATTACCCCTGGAATCTACCGTAGCATGGATTAGCCGCTCGTACGAGGTTGTGACTAATAGTCTTAGGCAGATAGATTATCCACTAATGGCTAAGAGGAGTACTGCAGGACGGGGGTCTTTTGTCGCTGACATGGATGCTTATACGAACTGCCCACGGATAGCCCTGTAACATAGACCGCCTGACTTAGAGCGGCATTTTTGTCATTGGCTGGAAATCGAGCAGAAGGAAATCCAAGGAGGATAATAGATCAATATGAGCGAGAGTAGTAAGGGAATATTAAGTATTTATCTTGAATTCTTAACCTCGGTGCTGTGCAGGCTGGTACCTATAGCCCCATGTAGATAGAACTTTGTATATTACCAGCCTGTTCTAGGTTGCACGTTGAGGGAAATGAAAAACGGAAAAAAGAGGGAAAATTACATGTGATTTTATGTGGTTTTTGGCTGAGGTGGAGCAGCGCGACAGTAAGGGTGCGTTTAGTGAGTTGTTAATTTCACCTGTTAGCTGTTGGTTGTTGGTTGTTGGTTGTTGGTTGTTGGTTGTTGGTTGTTGGTTGCTGGTTATTCGCGCCGGGGAAGTGCCAGCGCTAGGTGGATCTTGGCAGCTTGTAACTGAGGGGGTTTTTCCCGGGGCCTAATTTTTAGTTAGTGTTTACTACGCCCGGGAGAATAGGTCTAATCTCTTTGAGTGGCACAAGACTCCGGCGGGGTCACGACAAGGGTATCTCTTTGACCGGCACAAGGCTACAACAAGTAACTTACCCCGCTTTTTTGCAGGTACCTGCCAGGTACGTAAAGTTCCCGTCAAACAGCTTCTTCTTTCAACACCACCAAAATAATCAAAATCTATATATAAATTAACCCTAATAAGTCTTAATTAAAATAATAAGCTTCTAAGAGATATCTATATTAGATAAATATAGCTTTTATAGCCTGTCTTTTATAATAGCTATTAATAACCTTATTAATATACCTAATATTCTATTTAAAAAGGGCTATAATAATAATTTTTAACCTTTTAACTTAAAATATTATAATTTTCAAATTAACCCTCTGCCCTAATAAATATTTAAATTATTCTAGCTTTTTATACCTATTTTTCTTATATAATTTTAAGTTAGATATATTAAAGACTAGGTTTTTTTTTATATTAATAATAGTATTAAAAATAGCTAGAATACCCCCCTTTCTAACTACTTATAGTTATATACTTAAGAAGGCATCTTTACTATAATAGCTTATATATAGCTTAGTATCTTTATTTACCTAGGAATTTATAAGAAAATATCCCTTAAGAACTATTAAAAGGCTCCTAGCCTAGGAGATTAATACCCTCTTTATTTATTTATAAAGTTTATATTATTATAGAAGTTTAAGGTAATTATATAATATTTTTATACTTTTAATTATATCAATTTTAATATAAGTAATAAAAGAGATTTTATTAAAGATCTTTTAAGTAATTAGAAAGTAATTTAAATATATATAAAGAGTATTTATTAAGCTTTATCTTTTAAAGATTAATTTAATTATAAATATATATATGGCCAGCTGATGAGCAGGGCTTTTCAGCTGGCATATGTGCAGCTAGGTTCAGGCTGCAATTGAGGCAGCTAACTATGATGATTTGACTTAATGAAGCTTTGCCGGCTGTAGGGGCAATAAATGTTTAAACTATATTAGACTCTGGAGATGCTTGAATATACCTTTCGAGGCTAACTTGCAAACTTAAAAAAAAAAAAATATAAATATATATATAATCCCTTTTATAGGCAGATTAAAAGAGATAATACTTATTAAGGGAAAGCCTATATTAATAGGCTTTAAAATTTAAGTTATTATATAATAAGGCTATTTTTTATAATAAATTTAATATATAAAGGCATTATTAGTTATAGTTATAATAATTAAGTAAGAAGTATTAATATTATATAATAAAAAGAAATAGCTATAAATTAAAATCTCTCTTAATAATATATAAAGTATTATAATTTAGTTATTAAAAAGGCTATTAATATAAATATATTATATTTTTATAAATAACTTCTTTTTATTATTATAACTCTTTTACCTATTTTAATAGCTTAAATATAAGGCTATAAATATAATATACCTTAATTATAATAGTATTACTAAGATAAAGTAAATAAAAGAAATTAAAAAGCTTTTTAATAATATATTTTTATTATATAATAAGGTATATTTAATCCTAATAAAAGATAAATAAGTATAAATAACTTTACTTATATTTCGCTTACTAATTTATCTCTTTCTTTTCTCTTTAAGTCCTTTAAATTACTTAAAAGGATAGCTTTATAATACTCTTTCTTTTAACTATTTATAATAAAGCCCCTCTTAACTATATATTAAAAGAGAGGAAATTACTTATTAAAAAGGCATAAAGGCAGAGATATAATACTTATAAGAGGCCTTTAATAGGAATTAGGCTAAAATAATTCCTATTTCTTTTATTATTACTTAATATAATACTAAAATAAATTATATAAATTATAATAATTAAATAAGATTTTATACCTTATATTAATATTATTTTTAATATAATTCTTGTTACGACCCATGCTGCTACGTCACGTGGCCCCTACAATTTCCACCTATTACAGAAGGATCACTTCTCCCGGTGACGATCCTCTTCTATTGGATTACTTGGATCACGACGCTCTAAGTCTGGATTACCGTGGATCACTAGTGATCCCTAGAGATCCAACCTTTGGATCACCACTATTCCTTACTGAGCCATCAGGCTACCTTCAGTATATAGGATATATTTATTAGCACTTTCATAGAACTTAGCTCACTAGCTATCAATTAAAGCATCTTTATATTAATAAGCCTAACATGTATTACTTAATTATTAAGAGATATGATACTTCGCAACGCTTAGCATTACGCCTTATGCAATCTGCAAACATAAACCTAGCACGGACTAGTTTACCTGTTTAGAAAACCTAACCGTCATACATTAATAGCTCTTATTCAGACCGTACTGCATAACGCTGAGCAATACTAACGCAATGGCACCTACTACTCTAATCCAGCCTTCCAACTCGGGACGTGCCTAGCACCACCCGCAGCAAGAGACGCCCCCTAACCCGGAAGACGTTCTTATGGAAACTAACGACGAAAACGAAGAAGATATTACCCCCGCTTATCTAAGCACTTATAAAGGGGAAGTTGCGAAACTTAAACGCAAGCTTAGACAGCTCGGCTAGCAATACAATAACCTCTTGGAGACCGCGAAAAACAACTCTAACGTGGCCAAGAATAAAATTGAGAACCTGGAGAAGAAGGTAGCTGACCTTGCCGGGATTGCAGAGGCACTTAGAAAGGAAGCAGAAAACAGTCAGAAACTCTATAGGGAGCATATTGAATACACTGCAGCCCTTGCAGTAACTGGAAAAGACCCTGGAGAAATCCTTTAACCCTGCCAGCCTAAACCGTTTAATGGCGACGCCGATAAACTTTAAGGATTCCTCACTAGCCTCCAAAGCTACTAGATGTACTACCCTATCCAGTTCACTACTAACGAACTGAGAGTTCGACATGGCATGGGATTCCTTAAAAATAAGGCATTACGCTTAATGGAACCCATCATCCGAGACTATATCAGTAAACTGTATAAAGAACAACAGGGCATAATAAAGTATATCTATAAGAAATATAAAAATTTTAAATCAGAACTTAAAAACGCTTTCGGAGTAATAAATAAAAAACATACTGCAGAAATGAAAATACAACAACTCAGACAGAGAGGATCTGCTGCAGACTATCTAGCCGAATACCGCTACCAGGCAGCCAAGCTGAACTGGGGCGAGGAAGCCCACATGGCGCAGGTATACTTAGGACTAAAGTCAGAAGTCAAAGACGCAATGGTGAACGTCAGACCTAAACCAAAGAACCTGAACGAATTGGCAAACATCGCCGTAGAAATCGATAATCAGCAATATAAGCGACGCCAAGAAAAACAAGCGGAAAAGCACGGAGGATCATATAACCTACGGTAGAACACCAACAAATAACAGAACGCCAACCAAGGAAGGAAGAGGCATACAGATATGCAACATAGAACCGAACCAGGACCCATAGTACTTGGAGCAACATAACGCGGCAATAACAGGAGACCCCGCAACATATCTAAGGTCAAATGCTATAACTATAATCAGTTTGGATATATAGCCGACAAATGTCCTCAACCAAGAAGGCCTAGAAACCCTAACCAAGGTAAGCAAACACTGGCAGTAACTAATAAACAGGAACCCCAGACTGCCATATAAACCCAAGCACTGGGAATGACATGAAGCCTATACGACATAACAGCACTATACGAGGGCACTGTGCCGAAACACGGATAGTACCTATACCCGGATAGCTCAATCCGAGAACCACGAGAAGAATTCCTGATAGAAGAAGATGCAAGAGCAGGAAATACACCCTAAATCCTAATGCCACATAAGACAAAGGCAATTAAATACCGAAGGAAATGGCAAGAGAACCTAGAAAACCAATAACGGGAAAAGGAAAAAGACCACGCTTACTATCTCAAGAGGAAAAAAGAAAAGAAATGTAAAAAGATGGAATAAACCGAGATACTTGGGATGATAAGAGAAAAGAAACCCTCAAAGCAGGAAATTAAGGGATACCTAAAAAACCTATAGGGAACGGGAACTACCTCTAATACAGGAAAATAACCCGAAGTATCCAAGATAATCGATGCTATCCTAATCCGAATGACTATCCAAGAAAAAGAAGAAATAATGAAAAAAGAACGCGAAGCAGGAGATAAGGTCTGCGTATACCACTAACGACACTCCCGAAGCATAGGATATAGAGGAGGAGCGGCATGAAATACCGCGCAATACCTCTATAAGGAAGACGAATGAATCGAGAATAAGTGGAAGCAACCCTACGAACCACTATTCGACAAAAATAATAGCAGGATATATACCTTAATAGAAGACAGATGCCTATAAGGAGCCAGGGAATACAGTAACAGCAACAAACTCGAAAGCTTATGTGTTCGAGCCTACCACATGGCAGACGCTATAAACCCCTATTATAAGGAGCCTAAATTCGATACTAAGGATACTATGGAAACATTCCCAACGTATCCAGAACACGATAAATTGTTATAGCTATTATGTAAATACTATTAGTGCAAAACCTACAGATAAGATAAGGAAGATAATGATTGCTTCCCTATTATAATTCCTGGCACGCCTAACGATAATCCCTATTAGAGAACAGAGATAGAGGGATACCTAGTATATTACTGGTATAAGAACCTCGGAGTGGCAGAACTACGATTCAACATATCCTACTACCGGCAAATCTACGAAATAAGGAAACTTTATAAAGGAATTCGGCAGTCTTAGCAACTGATTAAAGAAGCCGAGAAGGAATACGAAGATATGATTCGAATGGAATAGCAACGAACTTATAATCTGATTAATCCTAGGTATGTCGAAAAGGACACAAATAGCAAAGGACTATTGGAATTCGAAATCTGCGCACCTGAAGACTTCGATATATGCATTAATCTACAATGCTTCTACGATCATGACGGCTATAGAGAACAGGAAGAGGAGGAACGATAAAGGTCAACCGATAAGGATAACGAATCTAAGAACATAGGACACCTCTCCAAACCTATCGACCTAAAAAAAGGATTCGATCAGGCTCTAATTAATAACGAACAATCTAGGCAAGGAACCGCACCAGATAAACAAGATGCAGAACTAGAGGAACACTTCTAATAGCAACTGCATAACGAGGAATTTATAAGTAACTCCAAGGATAAGGAAGAGTTAATATACTATAAATATTATCGGATGTATTTTAAGAGAAGTTAAATTGAAGAATCCTTAGATGACGGGGATGACGAAGAGTATATCGAAGATTGCTATAAAGGAGTCAACTGCGATGATGAAGAATGCAAGTTACTCCACCGAATAAATTCGGGAAAAGTAGTATGCCTTCTGTAACGACAGAGCTACAGAAGAGCGACAAATAAGAATGAGAAAGACTCGAACCAATAAGTGCTCTGGGAGCTATATAAGATAGCAAACCCGACCGCCTAGTGCTACGAGCTTAGATTAAGGGAAGATGGCTAAATGCATAGATTAACAGTAGAGTGAAGAAAAACTTCATTGATCTAAGAATAGTTACAGAGCTAGGATTACTATGGAAGAAGAAGTAACTGCCGTACTGACTTGTTAATGCAGAAGGGCAACTCTTTGACTACAATAACGGTATAATAGATCAAGAGATTAATCACCTTAAGGTCCTTATTAAAGGAAAAAATTAAGGAATAAGTTTTGATATCATTCCTTTGGGAGAGGAGATAGATATTATCCTTAGAATGAACTAGCTTAGATGACAAAACCTGCATATCGACTGGAGGACTGGCTAAGTTACGTTTCCTAGTAACCCTAATAGCGATAGTGAAACAATTACGAGGAGCAATGAGAGATCTTAACCTATGACTAAGAGGATAAGCGTGGACCGGCATGGAGTAAAGACTCCACTACCTCTAAAAGGAGTATGATATAAGTACAAGATAGGCTAAAGATAAAAATCAGAAATCCTAGGCATCCTCAGGCAACAAGATCCGAGAAAGGACGAAACCATAACAGCAAGCCAGGATTGACTTAAGAACATTCTAAAGGAATATCGGATATATGATAAACTGTTTAAAGAAGAACTAGAGACGGGAGTCCCCGAATATAGCGAATGGGACCACGAAATCAATCTTACAGATAAAAGATTACTATTCTAAAAGCTATACCTACTTAATTAGAGAGAACTACAAGTTTAGCGAGAATATATCAACGAGATGCTAAGGAAGGGATATATTAGAGAATTAAGTTTATTAGCAGCATTAGCGATATTCTTTATACCAAAGAAAAACGGAAAGGATCGACTAGTCATGGACTATCGACCAGTCAATACACGCACCACCAAAGATCAGACCCCACTTCCGCTCATAACGGAACTTAAGGACCGATTATAAGGCAAAAAGATCTTCACAGCTCTAGACCTTAAAGAAGCATATAACCTCATCTATATTAAAGAAGGAGATAAATAGAAGACAGCATTTAGAACCAGATTCAGACTGTTCGAATACCTGGTAATGCCTTTCGGTCTTACTAACGCACCCGCAATATTTCAGCGGATAATCAACAGCATACTTCGATAATACCTCGATATCTTTATGGTATATTACCTTAATGATATCCTAATCTTCTCGGATAGTGAAGAAGAACATAAGGAATACGTTTATAAGGTCTTGAAAGTATTGCAGGATGCCAAGCTATTGGTCAAACCAGAAAAGAGTCACTTTTATATTGTAAAGGTAGACTTTTTGGGACATACTATTATACCCGGAGAAATCCGAATAGAGAAGAAGAAAATCTCGGCAGTAGCAGAATGGAAGGAACCCACTAACGTTAAAGAAACACAAGCCTTCTTAGGTTTTGCTAACTACTACCAAAGGTTTATCAAAGGATTTAGCAAGATCGCAATTCCATTAACAGAACTAACCAAGAAGGGAAAATCCTTTAACTAGAACGACGAGGCTCAAGAAGCATTCAAGCAACTCAAAGGAGCAATCCTCAGCAAACCAGTCTTAGCAATATTCGATCTTAAAAAAGAGATCGAGCTAGAAACAGATGCATCAGACTTTGCACTAGGAGGACAAATTGGTTAGAGAGATAAGGAAGGAAAGCTACATCCTATCGCTTTCTATTTATGCAAACTGCATAGAGCAGAGCTCAACTACCTAATTTATAATAAAGAATTTCTAGCAATAGTTAACTGCTTCGGAGAATTTAGACACTACCTAATGGGAAGTAAGCACAAGGTCAAGGTCTACACCGACCACCAAAACATTTCATACTTCGCCATAACCCACGAGCTCAACAGACGATAACTACGCTATGCAGAATTCCTATATAAATTCGACTTTATAATCATTCATCAAAAGGGATCAGAAAACGGTAGAGCAGACGCAATTAGCCAACAACTAGACTACAACACCGGCACTATCAAAGCAAAGGAACAAGTACTAGAAAAGAACGATAAGGGAGAATACCAATTTACCCAGAAGATAGTAATGCTAGGATGGATGCAAGCAGAAGCAACTAAAGAGATCCCAGGAAAACCACAAGAATTTATCTAAGAATTCCACGCATACCCATTACATGGACACCAAGGAGTCACCAAAACCTTAAAATGACTGTTATAATAAGGTTACCGAATAATACAAAAAGTAGTAAAAAAGGTTATTAAATAATGCGATATTTATGCTAGAACGAAAGCATAATAACATAAACCTTACAAAACACTATAACTAATAGAAGTTGCAGAACGACTATAAAGCTTAATTATAATAGACTTTATAATTAAGTTACCGTTATTAAAAGATCCTTTAACCGGAATCTACTATAATAGTATTATAGTTATTATAGACAGACTTATGAAATTCTTAATCTACTTACCCTATAGAGAGGTAACAGACGCAGAAACCATGGCCTACATCTTCTATAATAGGGTAATACGAGAAAGAGGACTGCCAAAAGAGATTCTATTAGATAGAGGGCCAACATTTGCCTCTAAATTCTGGCAATCACTTATAGCACTCATGGGAGTCAATTACTAACTTACGACAGCTTTTAGACCGCAGGCAGATAGCCAGATAGAACGAATAAATCAAGTACTAGAATAATACCTTTGGTATTATATTAACTACAAGCAAGATAACTAGGTCGAGAAGCTACCAAGCGCCTAGCTAGCATACAACACCGCCTATAACGAAAGTACGAAACTCATACCATTCGACGTAAATATCGGATTTATACCTAATGCATATTACGATGCTCGGGAACCTAAGAATGTGAACCTAGCAGCAATCATTGCAAGCAATAAGCTAAGAGAAATACATAACAAACTTAAGACCGAGCTAGAATTCGTCAGGAAAAGGATGCAGAGATACTATAACCCTAAAAGGTTAAAGGGACCAACCTTTAAGGAGGGAGATATAGTCTACTTATCTACTAAAAACATCAAAACAGATTGACTAAGTTACAAACTGGACTACAAATACTTAAGACCAGTCAAGATTAAACAGAAGATAGGGGAAGATCGATATGAACTAGATCTACCCTCGAATATCAGATGTCACCTAATTTATCACATCTCGATGCTCGAATCAGCCGCAGATACGATACGCGTGAAAACCGGCAACGAACCACAACAAATCACAGGACTAGAGGTATACGAAGCAGAGGAAATCAGAGACATATAAAGAATCGACAGATGAAAGATATATCTGATTAAATAGAAAAACTACTTAGAAAGCGAAAATATATGGGAACTAATAAAACACCTCGCTAATGCCCAGCGACTCCTGAAGAATTTTCACCAACAACCTCGGAGAGCGAAGGATCAAAAACCAGGTTCTAGTTAATAACATCGGCACTACTAAAAGACTGAATATCCAGAACCGCCGCATCCTCCTCCTGAGCAATGATATTACCTGCAGAAGAATTCATACCATCGACAATAGACTAGATACCCTGCTCATGTAATAAACGCTTCTAACAACGAATACGAGATAATCTTGCGATGGCCTCATTAACCTCTTATTGGGCCTTAAGAAGCTTTTCCTCAGCTTCCTCTTCCGCCTGTTCTAGACGATTAGACTCACGATTTAAGCGAGGAACTAAAAGACGGTCAGCAGAAGGCAATGATAATAAGGAAAATAACGCACGATAGGCAATCGCGATACCAGAAGCATCATAAGATCGACCTCGTCAAGTACATTCGGAGCAACGAGAAGAACGCTCGATCATTTTATAACGAAGGCCTCTGGCCTTATAGAAGGAACAAGGCATGACGTCGAAACCAAATTTCGCAATTGAATCTGCCAAACGAATACGCTCCAAAGTCTTACGAGATTTTGACTGAAGATTCTGCGACATGACGATCAGCAAGGCATGCCAGGAAAATAGTGAAGGAAGAGAGTTGGCGCTTACCGAAGCCTAATACGAGAACAGGGAGATATGCAGGTCTTGAGGGCAAGACCCAACGAAGGGGAGAGATCGTGTTACGACCTATGCTGCTACGTTACGTGGCCCCCACAATTTCCACCTATTACAGAAGGATCACTTCTCCCGGTGACGATCCTCTTCTATTGGATCACTTGGATCACGATGCTCCAAGTCTGGATTACCGTGGATCACTAGTGATCCCCAGAGATCTAACCTTTGGATCACCACCATTCCTTACTGAGCCATCGGGCTACCTTCAGTATATAGGACATATTTATTAGCACTTTTATAGAACTTAGCTCACTAGCTATTAATTAAAGCATCTTTACATCAATAAGCCTAACACGCATTACTTAATCATTAAGAGACATAATACTTTGCAACGCTCAGCATCACGCCTTATGCAATCTGCAAACATAAACCTAGCACGGACTAGTTTACCTATTTGGAAAACCCAACCGTCACAATTCTTAATAAGTATTACTTTAATCTTTTTTTTTTTNATTATATATATAAATAGCTTTATTTTATAAAAGAAGATTTAATAGCCTTATTAAAAGCCTTATAATATACTTTAAGATTAAAAAAAGGCTATTTATAATACTATTTTTAATAAATATAATACTAATAATAATATAAAGAAAAGATATTATATAAAAAAAAAGAAAATAATAAAAATCTTAAAGTATAGTAATTTTACCTATAAAGAGATATTAATTATATCTATAAAGGCAAAAATTCTAATTACTTAGCTTATAAAGGCTTTTAATAAGGGCAGCCTTAACCTTTTAAAAAAAGAAGTAAAAAAGGAGGTTATTTATAGCCAATATTAGGAAATTAATAGCAATTATAGACCTAATATAGCTATAAAGTATATAAGGTAGCTCTTTATAATATAGCAAGCTGCTAGTATATCTATTATATATAAAATTAGGTATATAGGGATATACCTTAAGTTGCGCTAATTTTAATTGGCTCTAGACCCCTGTCGTGACCCCGTTGCGTCTTGTGCCGGTCAAAGAGATAACATTGCGGAGAAGGGCGGGTAGTTTCAACTAAAGGAGTTAGATAAAACTATATTTAAAATAAGCTTTCCGCAGGACCCTAGTGCTATATATATACCAGAAACAATTCTATGTACTCTGTAGAATTCTTTTATTTCCTGTTAAAAAAGGCAGAGAGGACTTAATTTAGAACAGGGCTGATGAAAATAACAACAAGACAGAAATCAAAGGCGGTTTATCTATGTAAACGATCGACATAACATCCTGCGAGCAATAACGCGGCTATTAGATTAGCATTAATTGATGCCAGACTATGTTATAGGACAAGGGTAACAGCAGGCGATCCAGGTGTTAGGAGCTTGTGCGTTGATGAACAGAAGCTATGGTATACTATGAGGGCATTAGACCTGGTGATAAATCGCTGCAAAGACAGTCCGCTACACTAGTCAAACTCTCTTATACTGGCTCTCAAGCCAAAAGCTTTGTATCTATTACAAGTTTCCATTCTATCTTATGGCAGAGAAAATCAGTAAAACTAAGTGCACAGTATCTAACAAGCATTTTCTCATATTCGTCATCCAACTTTAAAGGATAATAAATGCTTAGCAAGGAGAAGTAGTAAACGTTGAGTTAAATACAATGCTTTCTGTATAAGCAGCACTTCAAAATTGCGAAATCTTCACTTATTTCTGTGTCTTCGATATCAGCAACTTCTAACATCAACAATGCTTTTCGAATGTGGTGTTCAACCCTGAATCTAAAAGGCCGGCGTGGAATGCGCGACGATATGGGGCACCGTCTTTCAGGTTATGGTATAATGTCTGAATTGTGATCTAGATGCGTTATTTGCAGACGAGACTAGTGGTTGAGAGCTTATAATTACCACACAGCACTTGATGCCTTTTGGCCATGTTCCTCCAGACGATATCCGCCGTCATTTTTACATATTGTAATAGAGCTCTGATGCGCTTTCGATGTTCTCGTAAGTGATGTGCAGTAATGCCGGTCTGTTGAACTGGAACCAGGTCTCTTGGGCTCGGAAGGACGACAGGGCTTGTAAGGCGATTTTCGAGGTTAAGTCGGGGTGACGAGACATTCAAAGGTGGTGCGCCTGGAACACTTTTTTGAAGTCTTCTTGAACAGCAAAAGTCAGAATATCCGACTTCCGTGGGTGCTGAGGTCGTCCTTGCCGACACCGCTTTATCAAAAACTTGACGGTTCTGTTGACAGGGAAGAATGGGGAGAGATGAGATGATGTCCGGAGCACCGATATCCATAGTTGGCAGGATCGGATTCTTGTCTTACGCCCTATTCGTCATGTCAAACGTTGTGTCGTCCGCCGACAAGACCGCAATCAACAACAGTATTGATAGGAAGCTCGTGATCTGCCATATTGGTCCTCATGACTCTGAGGTACTTGCGACCTATGCGACCCATATGATTGTTGCGGTTATTGCGGTTGCTGCGATGACTGTGATCATGGTGACCAAGGAACTACCCTATTCCCTGCCATTGTGAACTCCTAGCCCCTGGCAAGGGAGGTCATCAACAACACGCTCATCCACAAATTCATTTTCATATGCCTGATCTTGTACAATTCTACCACCGAGAAACCGCCAACATCTCTCGCCATCGCCATGTACTCATTGTTCCGCAAGACTATTGACAGGTATACGGCCACAAGCGCGATAAGGACCAAGTTCGGGTCCCAATGTTGAGATTGGTCACCGCCTACCACGCTATGCCGGCTCTTCTGGTACATATCCTCAATACTGGCGCCTCATATGTGCAATCAATGAGTGCAGGAAGAGCAAGTATACCGAGTCTGACATTGAGGTTACTAACAAGAGAGGGAGACCATACCCCACATCGCGTTCGACACTTTGAAGGAGAGAACGTGGGTGATGATAGACGTGCAGACGATGATGTGCCCAGTCATGTTGCTGCGCTTGTTTATTGTCCCAGGTCGTGTCTTATCAGTTATTAAGAAACGCTGGTCTTCAAAGTGGTTAGCTTAGGTGTAATCACAGTTAACGGTGATTATGGCCTGTTTATAAGAGATGTTTCCAGGGTAAGTTAAGTTTTCTAAAGCAAATCTGTGACGACTAGCTAATTGAACGGAACGAAGACCTCAAATGGCTGAAGCAAACTGGTGTTGAGCGGTCCGAGATGATTCCTCACGTAACCACGTACTATTACGCCCGCCGGGTCTCGGATACATATAACTTCACTCACGTCAACCAAAACAACACTATTGCAACGAAAGTGACTATATGTATGGATGGGTTCATAATCATTAGAAACAGTAGTATTTTGTTGCGTCTAGGGTGACTGTATCTTTATAGATGAGCATAAAGGTGACTAAAATGAAAACCAGTGCCATCAACATCATCCAACCCAGACTGCTACCAAGACATGATATCGTATGAACGCAATGGGACGAACATGTACTCCTTCCTTCTCATCGCGGAGCTCGTAGCCAAGGTCAACGTAGTGCGTGATAATATGGACGTGAGCACCACCAGATGGAGTGACATGACCAAGATCACGACCATGATGTCGATATTACCTACGGGCAACAATGCCATTCATAACAAGACATTAGTCCCTGAGGCTGGGTCAATAGAACTCTCCATCACCCCTGGCGGCATCAAGAGTGGACACCCTTCTGCAGAAATCTTTACCGGATGGTCGCAAAACCAGATCCCTGTGGTGTCGAATGAAGCAGATGAAAGGATTTTTAGTCAAGCGGTAGGTTGCAGTCTACTATACTTGCCCATGGTCCGAATGATATCAGGTTCATTGTATATACCGAGTGGTTTGTCACCAGTACCTTTCGCAACTCTCGTCAGGCTCAGCGTTGGCGACCTTCTCTCCCACGCCACTGAACCTAGACATTATCCTTCCCTTTTTGCCCACCTCTCCTCCTTGGAGGCAAAGCGCCAGCCAGTCCCTCGCTACCGGCTTATTTTAAAACTGCTCTCACTGTTGCTGAGCATCTTCCAGCCTGGTTATCTGCTCTTGCTTTAACCTCCTGAGACTGTTCGAGCAGATGGTTCAACGAGAAGATCTTCATTATCTTTGGTCTTCCAAAATTCTCCTACCTCTGTATTCATCCCATTCATGTATGTCATACATTTTATCATTGAGATGATTGACGCATGATCAAATCATGGAGATAAAGTCCATTACAGTACCTCCTTTCTTTCAAATCCTCGCAATGAAACGCCAGACTCATTATTCCCTTCCTTATATTCCTCGAACGGAAGACAGTTAAGACGTCGCACTGATATCTGTGTTGCAACCTAGCTTTTGTTCGAGCCTGTTAACCCTCTGGTTGCTGGCATACATAAATAGATCCGCTCTGGTACTGTGAAAATTTAAATTCATCGCTGGTGACTGGCATTAACGGGAACTCCGAGCTTTTCAATACTAGATGGCAGTAAGATCGCCTTCCATTAATATATCAACCTGAGTCCTCGGCGTCTATTTTAGTAGTCTTTAAAACAAATTGATAGTAATAATCTCAATGTATTCTGGCTTTACACCTGACAGTGCCAACAGGAAATGTCGATTGTCCTTCTGGGTTCATTAGGGGAGAGCCTTATTGAGGTAAGAGGAGAGATCCTTGAGGAGCTCCAGGAGGACTCAGTTGGTGAGCTCTGAAAGTGGCTTGGGCAATTCAGTCCAAAATTTATAAAAAAACGGCATTGGATGCACCGCGTAGGTTGGTATTGGGCAGGTAAAGGCCAGTTGTGCTCCAGAAATTGTCAACGCACCTGCTGGAAAGCTTAAGGACCTACCTACTGTGGCTGATGCTGCTGTAAATGAAGCTGGGCAGCGTAATACCACTTCTAGGGTCTTTACTTACCAGACCTACGGCTCATAAAGTACAGCTCGGCCTCAGATGAATGCTGGGTGTTGATTCCCTGCATTTCTGGAACCTGGGACTACTGCTCTTGGCGCTGCTGATCTTGTCAATGCTAGTTGAGCTGAGTTACTGGCTGACTCTGTACCCGAGGGTGAAAGTTGTGCTGGTGCTTTAAAGTATTCAGGGAGCTATTGATGTCGGTCTATTATGTTCTGGACCTAGCGCTCTTGGACATGGTTTCTAGCGTTTGCCGGTGCTCCAACCGTGACCACGTTGTTTTCTTCTGTGAGAAACCTGGGCTGTCTCTGTTCATGGACTGACACTTCTCCCACTTCTACCGGCTACGTTGGAGAGCGAGGCTGGTGATTTGTAAGCGAAACGGGCCACGGTGACGATGAAGTCAAGTCAATACGTTGCGAGCGCCGATGTAAGATCCTGGGACAGAGACTGGTGGAACAGGGGGTCGAGAATTGGATTGATATCCATCTTAGGTTTCTCTATTGAAGAAGGGGCAGAGTGGGTTATTAAAAGCCAGGATGTTTTTGCGTTTCCTTGCGACCGATCAAGACTCTGAAGTGGCCCTGAGATAACCGTCACTACCTCACAGCAAAGAACTGGCGTATATCACTACTTCTAAAGTTTAGCAATAATTAGTATTAGGGTCGCGTGTCTAACTCGCTGTTGGCTGTGAGAAACTCCATTTGCGGCGGCGTGTCGCTTGTCGCATCTCGTACATGTTATTGAAGCTATTGCTATGGGGTAATATATCAACAAAGGATCATCCTTCGAAGCAACTGGGCGCGAAGATGGCGCCGACGGATCTAAGATGTCAGCTCTCGGGTAGATTCAGAAACTCGTAAGCATTATCATTCGCCGACTTAGAAGACGCTGTCGCTTTTGCATGGCCTGCCTCCCAACTTGACCTGCTTCCAGCTCTTCGGATCGTTAACATCTCAGACCCAACCTGATCCTATTCAATATGCGACACCGGCAACGCCAAAGATTGGGACGCAACAATACCTTTGGCTGTATGTCAAATAGTTGAAGCGGTAATAAACGACGGTTGCTCTGATTCTTTGCAACCAAGTTCAGATATCAGCTGGCACCTAAGGAGGCTGAACGTTCTAACGTCGATAATAACTCATCACTCATCAACAACACTGCCTAGTATACAGCAACAAACCATCTAGGACCTTCAGGAAGGCCACCGTTGTTTCTTCACTGCCGACCCAGACCGAGTCGAAATAAATACAAAGCATTGCATGCCCGAACCTTGACCGTGAACATTTAATCATTGCCTCACATCATGTACCATCGTTTCTGCCTATCTCAAGGCCGTCAGATCTAACAGCCGTTGCTTCACCTTCAGGTGCGCAGTCATAGAAGAATACATGCACATATGCCAATACTCATCATCAGATGGCTCTAATTGAACCCGTTCCGAGGTCCAGGTGTGCGTAGTGTCAACAATTTAGGGAATAGTGGTGACACTCTTCCCTCGATGGAGAAGGCTTTTATAATAATGCATCGTTCCTCAAAAGATGCAAAATCAATTATTAAGTGGAGGGATACAAAAACAATGGTGTCAAGCAGCACAGGTTTAGTCAAGATTGACCGAGGCTATCCAAATGACATTTTATTATACGATTGAAATATCGATACTATGGCTTCCCCGCTCTGCCACTCTTCTACTATTGCTCAAAGCCTTGAACAAGAGATCAAAATCGACTTTTCCGCCAGGTCAATGGTTTATCTCGGCGTCTCTCAACTTGAGCGCCTGCGTCTCCAACCTTTCCCAATGGCCAGCGTGAGTGAGATTATTCTTCACTGTCCTCACACGATTCCACACAACGTTTAGCTGTCTCATATCTCCTATTCCGGGCTTCTGCTTCAGCCTTTGCCTCATCGTAGGCTTTCTTTGCGACTTTCTCCCTTGCGATGTCTGATTCGAGGGACTCTCTAGCCATTATGATACGTTGTTCGGCCCTTCGATGCATATCTTTGGCATATTCTAAGTCTACATCGGCCTTCTCGGCAAGAGTTTTTAACCACGAAGCATGGTAGCGGAGTCTGTCGGCACTGCTCCTGTTCTCTGGCTCGCTGGTGTTTGCTCTGGAGCGGGTGACTCTCAGACTTGGCCTTTCCTCGCTCAATCCTTGGGTGCTTGAATTGCGGCGGCGCTTGGTTCCGTTGGAGCTCTCTGAGGCGGCAGATTCAGGCATTGTGGACAGCAGTCTGAGGTCATTAGTACACAGAGTGGATGCCTGCTTGTGGAGGTCAACGACGTACTGTGAAGATCGACGCATGGGACGGTAAAATGAGCTCGTTTGGCAATGCGCGGGTAGGTCAGTAGCGCGAATTGCAGTGAGAGTTGGAGAGAATACGACGGTGGATGAAAAGAGAAAGACATTGGAAAAGAGCCTGCAGCCAGGACACTCAACAAAAACCAAATGTTGAGAAAATGCTGCAGTCCGATCTTGGTGCAGGTCTGGGCTGGCTGTGCGGTTACACAAGGCGCCATCTTAAGTTGTGGCTTTTTCAGGCTCAGCATCTCCAGCTTGCAAGCTATGGAACTGAATGTTGTTGTGCAATATGAAATGGTGAGCACAAACAGCATAAAGTGATAAAAATTGTGTTTGTATTAGCAGAATAGTTGTTCTTCCAGACCACCCTTTTCGTGGACTGCTTTGGCAGAGCGCACCAGCATACTGAACCTGCAGGCATAACTCGTATTCATGTTTTGCACACTGTATTGTGTACAACCGGCAATATCAGCATCCAGATTGGAATATTGGAATATCTCTATCTTAGTCTACAATAGGTTAAATCTGATTAGGAGTCAAGACACAATATACACACACGCATTAATGTTCTAGATCTAATGGTTGATCTGTCCACCAGAAGGCAACACTGATCAAGCTTGTGGGGCTTGGTACGGTATTGATTGGCGGCTGATTGATCCGCTGCAGTGACCAGCCTCAGGAGCGTCACAGTGAGAGGTGCCCTGTGCAATCACTAAAACACCCTGCAGGTGATATTTTTGGGTGACAGACCGCGGATCTCGCCTCGTAGCCTTTCTCAGTCAATGCCAGTCAATGTAACAGTCACTCAATTGAAAGCATATTGATCAAGAAATCTGCTTGTTTATTCCTGGTTCCCTAGTTCTAAGCCGATCAAAATTGATAGCCAATTGCAAATGGGTATTGTTCCTCACGAGCCAACTACACCAAACTCCATTCAAGAATGCGACAACCTGAAAAAGCACTAGCGGGCCATATGGGTAACGCCAATCGCTCGGAAGAAGTCATCTCGCTTCTGCTCAGCATCTCTAACGCCGGGCAAGTTGAGGGCATGCAGAAGGGCTGAAAGCTCACGAGCTGCAATCCAGATGTTAGCGTTGATCGACGACAGGATGATAACAATACATGTACATACCGCTGAGTTGCTTGACCTCGCCATAAGTGCGGGGAAAGTTGGGGATGGGATCGACAGTCTCTGGATTGACCAGAGGGACAAGGGCCGTCTAAGCCTCACATGGTCCGGCGTTAGAGACTCTGGCACTAACATTGGTCGTTGCGGCGGTCCTACATATGTCAGTAAAGGTGGGGAAGCAAAAGTTTGTGGTACTGACAGGGTGACGAGACGACCATCAACACGGTCCAAATGCTCGCCGTGGCTGCGGACGGTGTTTTCGAGAGTGGCAAAACGAGTGATGATCTGCGCCAGTTGGTCGCAACCCCGCTTCGCGACCACGCAGCCCCGCTGTGCGCGAGAAGCCCGCGCTATCACGTGACCAGAACATCCCCCGGTGTGCTGTGGCGCCTCCGAGTCAGTGGCTTAACCACCAGCTCTTATGGCGCTAGACCTAAAACTGTGTCGGGAAATCTATGGTCCGGATCGACCAGGTTTCGCTAATCTTAGCGCGATTTCCTTTATCTTAAGAGAGTCTCTCGCTTCAGCCATCTCATCTTAGCCAATTCAAGGTCTCTTAAAACCTCATTCTCAAGCTCAATTCAGTGTTAGCTGGTCATCACCAATAGCTACTATAAACCCCAGTCCGCCATTCAGTCCCTCAAAAATGCATGGTAAGAGAACAGGAAGCCGACTTTGAGCCCGATTCTGCTTTGAGATCACGCAGAGTGCAAGTTTAGCTCTAATTGCACTTTGTTAAGTTTATTGGATTGAGATTCGCTGGCATGCGCTGGCTGAGCCGAACTTACCAGAGCCTGAATATGATGGATGTTGCGTGTAACGAATTGACAGAGTTAAGATGTTCTGGGCTTCTTAGCATCGTGGTTGGTTCGCAAGGCGCTCGTCCTGGCTTAATTGCGGCTGTGATTGCGCCTTTGACCGTTGATGGGATGTTGCGCATGTTGATGGTACTGGGTCTCGATTTCTTAGGGACTGTTCCAGAGAATCGCGGCATCGTTGAAACTGTCGACCATGACCTTAGTAAACTGCAGATGACTTATGAGCTTACGCCGCAATTGATGCTTTATAGGTTAGTAGACTCGCTTAAGCGACAAGAACTGGGATCATATATTGCGTTGCCGGTTTCAGCAGTCTTGCACCTCCATTCCCAGCTCTCGCACTTTCTCTTGCTGTTGTTGAAGATGACGCTGAGTTGGTAATCCTTGATGAACATGTTCAGTTTGCTTGCTGGGTCTGCTCCGATGGGAAACCTGCAGAACCTCGATTCTTCAACCGATGACCTCGTGACGAATTGCATCGCGCATTGCATTGAGGTAGGCAGAAGGGTAATCTGGAAAGACCTTTATCATAACAGCAATTTGTTGGCAGGGGATCAAGACAACGCAAACTACAGAATCTCAGGGATAACAAGAGCAAAGCTCCACAAAGCATTAAATGCGCATTATTTGACCAACTCTCTACCTCTTGGTTTAATCTTCCGGCGTCTTCTAGTTCTCCGGGCGATTGTTCCGCGATACCTCACAAGTCAAAGACATGCATGACAAATGACTCTTTATTACCGGACTGACCGACAAGATCATTTCTCTCCGTCCCTTGAGGGCGCGCTGTTCGGTAAATTTCAACAAAGCCGCGCCTGAAGCTGCCTGTCAAAGTACAAATACTCATTGTTTCCTCTCTTGGTGCCCTTTGTCATCGTTAAAAATAATTGCAGCCAATGGCCTCTATTCCGGCGTCGCGCTATTTTAAGCCTCAATGGCCCTGGCTAATTTTAGCTCAGAAGTACCTGAACACCTGAGCATGGACATCCCCGCGGCGGTAGGTGGCTGTTACAAGTCAAAGAATGCTGTTGTTCAACACATGAAAGGCCATTGACATCTCGGTGATTACTGAGATTAAAGCTGATGAATGTAGCGAATTTAACCAACATGTAATTAAATATATAGTGTCTGCTGAATTCTAACAAGAGCAATCTCCAGAAACAGCAACAATCACTCACTTCAATCTACTACTTCATCTTTCAACACTCACAACAAACGTTTACTTCAAAACAACAACTCACAACAATTTCTTCTCATTTCAGCTTTTTCATCATCACTCACAATGGGATTTAAGTCACCTCACAGAAGGCTCCGACGCAACGGTTCGGGATCTACATCGCAGGGCTCCCCACGCCCTCGGTCTTCCGGATCTACCTCTTCCGGCCCCTCAGGCCCTCAGTCTCCTTGGTCATCCGATTTTCAGGGACAGGATGTATCTGGCCGGCCCAGTACTCCATCATCGCCATCTCCATCTCCTGAAGCCTCAAGCGCTTCTGATGCCGCTTCATCCTCTTCTGGGTTTTCGTCGCCTTCAATGGAGGAGCTTCAAACGCCAGGAATCCATGATCAAAATCCTTTCACCTCTCCTGTCACCTCTCCCCTGGAGGATGCAGATGTATCTGTATCCGGGATTGCTGATAAACAGCCGGTCCATTGTCACACACCTGTCCTCAAGCAGGATAAAGCACCAGTCGATGGCCAGCCAGAAGACAATGGGTATGTGCAGGAAACCATTTACCTAAATCACCTCAAAGCTATCTGAAGTGGAATTCAGTTCTTTGTTAGGCACTGGAAGCTTTTTACATTCATCCTATTCGCTGCTGTGTTTATTTTAATCTGCATCTGCATTTTTTACTGGAACAATGTCAATGATTTGTTGACACAATACGGTCACCCTACCTTACCATCCTTGGAAGACCTCAACGCCAAAGTTGGGTATACATCTTCTCTATGGGCTGTTGCATTCTTTATCGTCATCATTTTCGTTCTTACTGTCTGGCACAGTATTGCGTGGAAGAGGTTGGTGTTTACCGAGACTGACCGCTTGACTTCTTGGTGCCGAGGAAAAATGAGTAGCTGGCGGTCTCAGATTTCTCAAGCCATTTATTCTTTGTTTCAGAGCTTGGTAATCAGCCCCAGTCAGACAGTCTATTGGAAAGTCCTTTCTATCCCTGGGACAGTGAAATCTTGGTTTATTAGCTTCATTAAGTGGGGCTTTATGAAGGCAGACAGGATTTTCCGCCGCCGATACCTCGTCATCATTGTCACAGCAGCCGACGGTATTTATTATATTCGGGAAAATGCTTACCCTCTTACTGCAGTTGAAACGATGGTAGCCTTATCTGAGAGGTACCGAGAAATTGACCCCTTTCTTTACTTTAGCTTGGAAGGATGCCGCTATTTTCTATACTACTACTTTGTCTGCGCTGAATATTTCTTCTCTGCCAAGTATGAGTATAACATCATGAATGACCCAGTGGCCCAATTCTTTGCTGCTTGGGTTGGAGGTACCATTGCTGTTACTTATCTAATCGGAAAAATCTTTGACTTAGTCATGCAGACGGGGGGAGATGTGCAGAAGAAGAAGGACGATGGGCAAGATAACGCAAGGTAATTGGCTTGGTATGACGAATAGGCATAGGACCTTTGGTGGGATTGGTCTTTGGCGATTTTACCGATGATGTTTCAACGGAACATGTTTTTGCTTTTTTTCTTTTGCTTTTAGAGATGCTGGATGGGTTTGCGGGTGACGGATAGATTAGGTGTTGGTGTTTTGCTTATGTTGGAGTTTAGTTTACTATCTATAGACTGCTTTGATACCTTTAAATATCGCATTGAATTAATTGTCTTTACTACTCTTTCTTCTTCCTTTAGATATATATCAATACCGAGCAGAGGCTTATAGAGTTATAATACAGTAAATGGGCTAGCAGGTTTACCTAATAACGAATCTGTTATAAAGGTGATAGAACGAATAAATGAGGCACAAAGGAGTGATGTTGTCAGCCCTTATGCTCAACGCAGAGATGTTAGGTCAAAGAGGCAGCCCGGGATCAATAGCGGACTGTCAACCATGCGCCCTATGGTTTGTAATCTGGTATCAGGACCGGGTAATCGTACATCAGGAAACCCGCAAAAGGGACCAGCAACGAAATCTTCAGATGCTACTGTCGCTTTGGCGTGGAGTTGATTTATAAATATACAAAAATCAAGACAGCAGCTGGTGCACGACATATCTGGGGCAATTATATGGGCAGTTAGTACAGACGGTGAGCCCTACCTTAATGCGCGACCTGGGTTACCTTGTGATTGAGGGGATGCATGTTTAGTCTGGGCTAAGGGGCCATAAGATATTGCGGCATGTTATATCCCTGAATCTTTACATGATGATTGAACATGGGCTAGAGAGAAGGGTTGAGATATGAATACGCGATGGCAATGGCGGATTGATATAATAGGACTATGGAAATTAGTTTGGCGCTCTGGAATAACCCTACCTTTCAGAGGCTCCATGGCACATACCACTGTCCAACTGTCCATGAAGACCTATCATGGTCTTACAACAAGTTGGCATCCGGGTTGCCACGTTCTCTTGGTAATCTGTTATGGGGCTCGGCCAAGTATTCATTGTCTCTGATCTTTCTGCTGAAGCACAGCATAGATACCCTTCTCAGGACCAGGTTGTTATAGACAAGACCTCAACCCTGCAGGCCGCGCTTTTCGCGGTCCTGTCTCACGATATGGCTCTAGGTACTACGGCAGACCGCATGCTGGTGGTACAAAATACACAGAGGTCTGCAAGCCTCTGGTGCCACAGCCCTCGTAGAGGCTACTCATTCCGGCGGCCGTTGGAGGGAGCACCTCCTTGGTGAATTTTCGTACGGCTTTTTTGAGACAGGGCTCGATTGACTTACGAATCATGTGGCAGTACATATATAAGATATAATACTAAGTATAAGCAAAGTATTATCTTTCTTAATAGTAAATATAATATATAATAGGCTTAACTAATATAAAGTTATTTTATTAATAGCTAGGAAACTAAACTCTATAATATTAAAAAATATATATTTATACATTCAAGTAATAATATAAGTTAATTTAAGTTAATTTAACTTTAGTTATCTTATATAATTAAGTATAGTTAAACCATACTTATTTAACTAGGTTTTAGTTAATTATTCTAGTTTATGAGGCAGGGCTAGTATTATTATTAAACAGGTACTAGGGTCTTATATACAAGCAGGGATGCTTTGAGATTGCAACTAAAATGGTAAAACCTCTGAGGGGCAGAATTTAACAAAACATAACATGAATATACCAATCTGGATCAATGGACCGAATACACGTAATGTCAGACAGTTATGAGTCAAACCAGTGCAGTTCGATTTGACTGGGATTGGTTGGATTTTATTGGGGGAGCACGTGACGTAAACGCTAGGTCGTCACAAGTTACGTCTTGCATTACTGGGCCGCCTCTTTCGATTGAGCAAGATAATGACGCTCGAGGGTATATATCTCACATTAGAAGCAATTGAAATCCCCCAACTTCCTTCTCCCCGCTTTAAAATCTTCCAACTGTCTCGTTCCCAGCCTTATTTTTAGGGTCTGTAGGTTAAGTGGAGCTGATGAAACAGGCAAGTTTTGGGCCCAACTTATCAGTTATTGCGTTTTGGCTAAACGCGTGATCCTTTCTCTGGACTGCGATTAAGAATTTTCACTCATGCCTTACGTCACTCAGGGACGTTTCCCTGCTAAACTCTAACTGATACGTGCTCCGCGACGTCACATCATCAGTATTCTATCTAATTTTAGAGATTCTCCCAAGGATTATGCGGCAGCCATTCCGAATACAGAAATGCTTTGCTTAGTTGTGATTGGCTCAAGCTAGCGAGCGCGCTATAACCAGACAGGTAATGCTGTCAATATCTCTCATTTGCCAGCATCTTCAGCTCGCTCCATTCTCGGGACTTGTTTTTAAGCGAACTGACATATCTGTACGGCGCAGCAAAATACCGGTAAGATAAAGGAAATCCATGTAGACTTTCCACAAACCAGAGAAGCTCTGCGACATTAGGTCCTTCGGCTTTCGGTTAGCTCGGTATGTAGTAGGGCAAATTTTCGCTTATGCCAAGATCCAGGGTTCCGGGTTTCCAGAACATATCAGTTTCCATTAGGCAAGCGTATAAGAGACGGGCATCCACCCGCAAGCCAGGAGAAGGATGCCTTCTAGTCGGTTGTCTTCCTCAATTTTATCTATTACACTTTCTTGTTATATTAATTCAATCATACTCATTTTTGTACAAAAATCAGCCTCTTGTCATGGCATTTTCAACCATGTTGGATGAGCCATCCACAATTCTCCACCATGAGGTCACTTATCCCCTGTTGTCGCCTTGCGAGACTGTAGTCGACGGCACTACAACACTTTCAGATATTATATATGGGGTACCTACTCTTCCTACATATTAGCACATGAATCCTATGCTGACCGCGCATCAGAATCTTGGAGACGTGAATTTTCAGAACCTTCATCTCAGCAGAGTGATAGCTTCAACTAGCGGGTTAATTGCTAGTCCAACAATGGCTCCCTCATTGGACAACTACACAACACCAATTGGCCTGGAAGGCTGCCCCATCCCTACAGTCGGGAATGCAAAGAGCGTGCGAATGAAGTCTTCTCAAAACCAAAGCATTGACTGACTGATCTGTATTACAGAGGCGTCGATTGAAAAATCGAGAATCGCAACGTCGCTTTCGTGAGCGCAAGGACCAATTACAGAAGGCTCTCCAGCAACAGTTGGATCATTCTCGCACAGAATATGAAGCACTCCTTTGCAAATACACCGAAAGCACAACCGAAGCCGCTCTTCTCCTTCAAGAGAATGATTCACTTCGGTCAGAGGTCAAGGATCTTCGGCGACATCGACAACTAATGTTGAGCGTCATGAAGTCGCTCCAAGGCTCAAAGCCGTTATCTGAGTTTGGAGATAGTGGAGTGCTATTGAGTGATGTGATACACTACCTTGCGGATGTATCAGATGATCCGACAACACCCGACACAAACTGAGTTTATCGCCTGCGACATTGTTGGTGTAGGTGGCCTTTGACGACGGTCTCTGGCATCCTCTCCTCGAATCTCATCGTTGTGTCATATTATAGACTAGAAGACCAATGATAATAATCTTTTAGATTTTTTTTTTTTCAGGTTCCCTTATCTTTATGGTACTGATTGATGGCTATGGAAATGAGGGGTTTTGGCCCCACCACTCTACCAGATGGCGAAAGAAGGGTCCAGAATCTCCACTCAAAGAGATTGAACGACATCGCATCAGATGCCGCCACGACGTGGAGAGAGCCAGGAGAAACGTCTCATCTTCGTCGGAGGCCCGGCGCTGGTAGACAGGTCAGGGCCGATTCGGTCCAGCCTTCTCCAGCAAGCACATCGCCAAAGGAAATCCCAACAGAGGCAGAATGCGGCAACGGAGCGAGAACTTCTCCTTAGGCAGAGGAGGGATATATGTGCCTGCAGCGACAAAGCCTCACTTCCTACATCGCCAACTCTAGGAGTCTCGGGCGATACACGGTATCAGCCTATTAGGCCAAAGGGGTATGCGACCCCTGACACAGGACAAGGCCTTTTGTGTTCTGTCTGCGGGAAACCCTCAGCTTCGCTAGGCCAAATTGTCCCTTTGCAAGCATGGGATGTAGGGGCGGGGGCTTTCGATCCAATGATTCCATTGGACGAGACTACCTCTCAATTGAAAGTCCAGGAGATTCTGCATTTTGCATGCACTTCTATCTGGCCAAACTTCCGCCCCTTGACCTATGCGTCCAAATGCTATCAATCCTGGGTATTCCCATGTGACAACAAAGTACGCCTGTACACGGTTCTATGGGCAGCTTCCTACCATCGAGACGTCCTCAACGTGACCTATGGCGGTCCGACCTACCAAGCTGGATCAAAAGAGCAACTCATTTTGAAAGGGTTGACTCTGAAATCCCTGCGGAATGAAGTTGAAGCATTTACCGGAACAAAACCTCTCGATAGTATTATCATGTGTATCCTCTACTTGGCGGTTAACGAAACAACCGATGCACGGATATATCGCGACCCCAGTCCTTTCAACCCTCCATTTACCTACCTCCACGCCCTGGATATTTATGGTAGTCGAGATTACCACCCGGTTCATTGGACAATTATACAAGATCTACTTGCTCGACATGGTGGAGTGGAAGCTCTTCAAGATCATGCGCTTGCTTGGCTTCTTTCATTATCTGACATCATGGGCGCGGTAAACACGCTGCAGCGGCCAATATATCCCTGCCTGGATATCCATGGGAAGAGAATGGTCTTGGAATCTCCTCTGATTCTGTTTAGACCTTATGCCTGGCATTTTGCTCTGGAAAGTGCCGGATCTGGTTTCGAAGAACTACTTTCTATAAACCCCCCTGTGCATCGAGGAATTGTGGCAACGTTTTCACAGATCGGACAGCTATCGTGTGTGCTACAATACTACACGATGGAGTCATTTAATCCAGAGGTCCTTGACCTTCTCGGTGATTGTCGAAACTATGTTCACCACAACTTGTTCTCTTCACCCGACACTAGCTCCGCTGCGGAGGAAATTCTGCAACTTTCTGACCAAGGACCCGAGGCAATCGAGTTGTCGCGAGAGATCTATCTGACTTGCCGGCTTGCATTGTTCCTGTATGCAACGCATGTTACCTTCCCACTTCCAAGGTCGGCTACTGTCAGAAGACAACTTCTACAGCAATTATGCCACAAAATTCAGTTTCTGGCAGAGAGAAGCACGGCTAGACGGTTGCTACTATGGTGTGTTAGTGTTGTCCTTGTCGCCTCGGACATAGGGCCAGAGAAGGCGATAGTCGATCTGTTTAAGATGTTGTGCTACGAGTTAGAACTCACAGACTTGAATGGTTTGCTGATGTTAGTTCGAGAGTTTGCATGGGTGGATAAAGCAATAGACCACCATTATGAGAGGTTAGATGTTGTATTAACCATGGATTAATAAATTATACTGTAGCTTTACTATGCCGTCAATATTTGATGTCTTATTGTGGACTGGTTGCATGACAGAAACAACGACTTCGTGCCTTAGTCTGCCAATCTCAGTATCCTCCCGCTGAATTATCTGCTATTGGTTTGAACTGGACCTTGGTAGTTTAGTCCATTATCCGTCTTCTGGCTGCCTCTTCTATAATCGCCACTATAGCCATAGTGCCGATGCAGGTTACACCCAGTGATATAATATGCAACAAATCATTAAGGATATAGATGCTATTAGTAGCTTTAATCTGAACTTTATTGTCTAATTCTAATTATATAAGTTTTAGATAAGGTATTATAACTCCATAGTAAGAGTATATCCTATTAGCCTGCTTTATAAATCTATATCTAGTTAAAGTTTTAATAAAAGCTACTTTAATATATAAGTAAATCTTATAAAGGTAGATAGTATATTCTTTCTTAAGGTAGTTATTTTTAAAGATAACTTTTAAAATTATATTATACATAATAACTATATTATTAGCTTAATATATCTTATTAGTAATATAATCCTAGTTACTATTAAGTATTTCACTAATATTAGTAATTATATTAATCTTATAACCTCTAGTAGCAGAAGCAGTATTATCTTTCAAGACCTTAATAGCCATGGTATTATTCCTATGCGGAAACCTAATAACAGGGCAAACTAAGACGTCAGTGCCTTATAACTCGTTCTTAGTTATAGGAATTATATATAGCTTAGTACATGCTGTAGTAATACTATACTTTTTGGCGATATTAATGCCTTAAAGAATATTAGCATCTATTATAGTAGGGTATAGTAGAGAGTAATTACTTATCTTAGCGATTTATCGCAGGGTTACTGTGATCTGATTCGTGTTGGCAGACATAATGATGTGAATATTACTTATGTAAGTGGGGTAACGATAGGGAAGTGTTCGCAGGGGGAATAATAGGTGAGAGAAATGCATCTTCGAGAAGGCATAATTATTGGGGTTCTATTGCCTTTATATAAGTAAGCTCTCCAAGTATCATTGTAAGAGCATTGGTCTATTTCTGAGAAGTGGAATGATCGGGCTTGCCTAAATAGGTATCTCCGTTCTCCCTGACTGTTGTTGCAAGGGGGTTTGCAAGTGGGGCTATACTCTTAGAAGATGTTTTATGGAAATTATGGAACCAGATGCTTCCGTACTAAGCGATAATATAGTTTGGATTGAGGGAAGCGAGCTTCCTTTAAAAACAGTATTACGATATAATCCAAAGCAGCCCTAAATACACAAGTCTCCTAATACTATCCTAGAATAAGATCTATACAGTCTGACTCACCTGCTAACCAAACTGACTTCAAAACCCTCCCGGCACCTTTCCTATAGGCAATGCCATTTTCCCACTCAATCCAGATAAGGTTATATGCCTCATGACCATTCATGGTTGACTCTGAAATTGCGACAACCTCGTAGAGGGAGGATGGGGAATTTCCATTGTCCGGACTTAGTGGCTTGCAGGATGAAAGCATCCCGACCGACTCTCCAAATTGTCCCACCGGAACGACCGTCACACTTACTCCTGGGCTTTCCCCAGAGAGATGACCTGAAAGGCTGTGCAAATAAAGCATGAGAACTGAAACATCTAGAAACCAATGGGACCTTTACGACCCCCTTTTTATCACGGTCTGGCCTGGGTACAGGGCCTGCTATTGTAGATGCCTGCTCGACATCAACCTTTAGGATGGGCTGTGGTGTTTTCTCGTATTCGTGAGACGATATAGACTCCCAATGTTTTTAGCTGGTTGCGCTGTACTTCCACTGGACAAGTGGTCGGGGATTTTGGCGAGCATAGTCTGCGAATATTGTCTTCCCTGCCCAGGCAGCCCAAGCCCAAGTTGGTAGCAGGGCGTTCGAGGCGCCTGACTTTCGACTCAATCTCCTTTCCAAGGGAGACGTGTTGTACCACAACAATGCGGCGTCGAAGAACAACCTTGGCAAGCCGCATATAAACCCACCAACGAATTCTGTGCTGAGGATACTAAGGATTCCACTGAATGCGTCCAACGCATCCTCTGGAAAAGTAAGTGCGCGATGGTTGTACTGCTCTACGTGTCGTTGATAATCCTCGAACCTGGGCTCGACCGAGAAAGAGAAGCCTTGCGTCATCGTCTTCTCATTATTCTGACACTGGCCCTAATCAACATTCAATGGCACACCGTCAAACCAGACTGCACAGTGGGACTCCCATGTCACGCCTGTATTTTGAAAAATCAGCAACCTCCGAGAGCAAAGATGTTCTTGGAAAGTCCAGGCTCGGCGGCTCCTGTCCGAGTTCTGCAAGCTTTGGTGGTGTTCTTCAATTTCCAGGCGTAGCGAAGTCCATGGCCTGCCATGTGGCATCCGTTCCCTCGGTGGCTTCGCCTTATCAAAGCCTCGACGACCAGTGAAATCAGTCCCTCCAGCAGCAACTACGGTAACGTAAGCATGTGCGTATATAGAACCCATGTGCTGGAGTTGGTCTTGTCTCTCATCCTCGTCATCTTGTACGATACATAAGGAGTCCACCCAAGCGGTGGCCTTTCGTGCAGGGAAGAGTCGGTTCCTCAAACCTATCAGCTTGCTGATATAAGGAGAACATGGCGCCCAAGGTGGGACGTAACCGCGCTTTAGATATGTGGTGCTGTGGTCTTGCCAGAGTGCTTGTTGTAGGGAGGACAGGGTGTATTCAAACCAATTGTTTACGTCATGGAACAAGCGTTCGACTAGGCACGCTAAAGCGGTCAGTTCTTCAGCGCCCAATTTCCATTGTGGCTGGGTAGATTGACGGCGGTTGGTGTCAGGATCTGGCCCGCACTCGAATTGATAGAAGAAGGACATTGCCGCCTTTCCAGACTGTTGCCTTCTAGCGGCCGTATTGTTCCGTTTGTCCGTTAACGGCTGCAAATAAAAATTGATATCTGACCATATGCTGGCATACTCCGCCTCGTCCATAGCTGTGATCCACCTTGCAATGTATAAGGTAAGGCCACAGTCTGCTTGTTCCGCTAGGGTAGTTGTTGATTTTTCTGTCCATTCTTCTATGTATTTGGAAGAGGGGATCTTGCTGATGTCTGCATCTGTCAAATCCTTAAGCAACAAGTAATCGTGCGAAATAAAGGCATTGTTTGGGCGCCAGTGAGGCGACATAGCGACCGGACTTGAGACCACAACACTCCCTGAGATAACCTCTCCAAAAGGATTTCGTCCAGAAAGCTGAATGGTCCAGGCTTCAAAATATGGACTCATATTGTCATACCGAGAACCATAGCCATACAGCCGACGACGAGTATTGACGCCGAGTTGCTCCCAGTACCTGATAGCACCGCTCGTGGACACCCAGGACCAAGTTGGACCTCTATACAGAGACGGTCGACCGAGGCCCTCGCGAAGAGTATTTACTCTCCATAAAAGGTCTGAAGTAAAAGTTACGCTCCATAGCCCGCAGTAGTACTGTCCCAACTGTGGCGCTGCCCGTGATGCCAATCCGGAGAGGGCTGGCAGACGGTCCGACTCCTTGGTCAGGTTGAGCGAGGAATAGTGACCTAAGACCGTCTGCCACTGTTTTGAAGACTCTTTCTGATCATCAATGAGAAAAGAAAAGCCTCCATCCTCCATAAACCGCGGCCAGGGATATCGATACCAGCCGACCTTTGAAACGATATTCTCTCGATAGCCCTCGCCTGTCAACTTATGACGGCCCAGAAGAGACTTCAATGCTCTTCGCTTCAAGCCTCGTGCACCTGAGCCAGCCTTGTTAAAAGTAATGAGAAGGTCTGTAGCCTTAAGGGCCCCGGTAGGTCGAGGAGTCCAAAGTCGACAATGCCAAGGGACAAAAGAGCTCTCAGTGGTGCGGAACGATATGAAGGACCTGTCCAAGAACTCGTCGAGCGTATTGAACTCATACGGTAGCTGCGGCCATTTCCACTCGCTGCCTACATAGCCAGAAGCCTCGCCATCATCGGCATCGCCCCCAAAAAAGACCCGGTCAAACCGATCGATGGCACGAGTCTCCATGCTTCCGCACTCACAAGACACCTCTTGCCTGCATTCCCATATCATCTCTCGGCTTGAGAAGTGCACTACTCTGGGTGACAGTATGCGCTCCTGGAAGACCCAGCCTCGCGTGAGAGGTGCAGGTTTGGAAGAGACACAGGCCAATGACTCTGCAGCTTGAGAGTCCTTGCGTGGTGTAGACACGACTTGAGATGATGATGCTTTGTCGTGAGCAACCTCGGCATCTGCAATCACAAGACCTTTGGCTTGCGACGAGGTTTCTCCAGTCGTCTCTTCACCAGGTGATGTCTCGAAGATAATCTTCTGCTCGCCAGGCTTGAAGGTCTGCGAAACAGGAGGAGGACACGACTCGGGAGGAGGAGGAGACGGGCTCTTGGCAGACTTCCCCTCAGCATCTCGCTCCCTAAGCAATAGTGCTCTTTAGACTAGCGGGCCTGAGAGGTCATCGAGCCACACCGCCAACTGCCTCTTGACCCATGTCTCAAAAGCCCCCTTGTTCGTGTTCTCCCACGACGGGGGCCATTTCTCCTCACCTGCTGCCTCGGGTTCAGACTCTGAGAGGGCGCGCACGTGGTAGAAGCCGTCGTCAATGCTGGATACGGCTGCGTAGAGGGGGTCGTCCGCGGTGACGTGGGGGGAGTTGAGGAAGCGGAGTGTTGACGGGCACGCCAAGAGCGGTCTATCTTGTTGTGGCTGTTGTATGTTAGCATGATCTCGTGTTAGGTTGTGTTGGGGGAACTTGCTCGCTCATGGTGCTTGCGAAGTCGTCAAAGGAATTCTCAGCAGTGGGGTAGATGCAAATGCGAGGTCCAGCGCTGATGTTGGAGTAAGAATGAGGTTCCAAAGGTGGGCGTGGGATATGGGGCTGCCTGTTTTGGTGGGACAAAGGGTCTCGGTGCTACGAAGCGGTCAATGAAGGAGTGAATGAATGAAGCGATGACTCAAGATGGAGATGCAAGTCATGGCCATGTTTATCAATTCTTTGTCTATCTACCTAAACACCAACGCCACTCCAAACTCATCCCAAAACCTGGTTCTCAAACTTCTTCTTTCGCTCACGTCTCTTTTGCGAAGCGCTCTTCTTGCCCTGCTGCTGCTGCTCCTGCGCTGGGGCCTGACTTTGTTCAACCGCCTGTTCCTTTTCCGCCACCCACTCATCTTCACCCTCCTCCTCATGCTCATCAAGATATTGTTCACCAAGGTAGATGTGCTGAAGTCGAGCGGCGCATCTTTCCATATCAGATTGTGCGTCCACGGCGGAGTGGAGCGAGGTAAAGAGTCGTTGGCGGGCGGACTCTTGCTGTTGGAGGATTGCATCGACGTCGTCAGGGTGACTTGTGTATGTGTGTTCGATGCCGGGAGCCGGTTGGCCGTATGGGACTCGTGTGTTTAGAATGTGACTTCCGGTTTCGGGTCGGGGGAGTCTGTTGGGAGAACTCAGCTGCGGAGGTGGAAGAGACGGCATCGTCGGTCCGCGCCGGGATGGCGAATAGGATGGCATCGGCGGCTGGGCACGGCGGAGCATTGCTTGGCGGGGGGTTGGAGACGGAGGCCCTATACCCATAGGTTGAACGTTGGCAGAAGCAGAACGGGCATGGAGCGGAGTTCGTGGTACTGGTACTGGTGCGGGTGCTGAGGTAGGAGGAGGCTGATACTGCTCTCCCTGGACTAAGCATGTGTTGGCAAGAGAAACAAAACAAAACAAACTGCAGCTTCCAGATTCACTCACCATCACGCTGCCAAATGTCACTGGTCTGGTGATACGCATCCCAAGCCTGTTCGGTCCCGACATCAGAGATGGTTTCCGGGATAGTGCTCTTCTGGCTCAGCGGCATAGCAGACAGAGTCGTTGATCCTGCTTCGGAGATGGCTGTGTCGAGGATCTCGGGATATTTTTTCAGGAGGTCTATGATGGCTTGCTTTCGCCCCTCGGCGAGGTCTTCCCAGTCGACTTGCTGCATGGCCAAGTGAAATGTTTTGAGCTCATCTTGGTTGAGGGGGTGATGGGTTGAATACATCTTGACTGATCTGCCAAGGGCTGATTGATGGTGGCGCGATGAGGATTGAGGGAAGATGAAAGAATGAAAGAAACAAGAGCTGCGAGGTATGAGATGAGATGAAGAGGGCGTGAGTGGAGCTTGTGTAACTGTATTGACTCAGCCATATCAAGCTCGGTAATTACATTTTCCGTTCTTTTCGACGCTGATCGCATCCGCAATATTCCGTCGTTCCGTGTTGCATTCTCACGTCTCCTTGCCCTTTCATGTGAGTGAATGGCGGCTTACGGCCTGGGATCGGATCAACTTGTTGTATTCCCATTTCAGCCACTTATTCTAGCAACGGTATTTATTTAGCTTGGTATGAATGTAATCAAGAATGAGGTAATGCCAACGTTGTATTCTAGAGGAAATGCCCACCTCTTTGACCATCATTCTGATTGAAATCAAGAGCTTCTCTGCCACGTCTCGTCAATTCGGCTGTGCATTATCTTGGGTAATAAAGCTCAACTTGCACATCGTAGCAACTAAGAATTCCTCTGATCAGCTCTATAATCTTGTCAACCAAGTAACGAACTGGCCGACCAGTCTTGTGCCTGGCCGGCCAGTCAACAATCTTGTCAACCACGTGACATATTGGTCGGCTAGGTTACACATGCTGGTCGACAATTAAGACATACTGTTCGGCCAGGCACGAGACTGGTCAGCCAGTCAAAACCCATCTGCGTTTTACATCAGTCCACTATGCAGCCACAAGACTCACTGCGAGTTAACCATTGCAGCCTGGTCCTAGAGTGAGTTTAGTACTCCCAAGAGTTTACCCTCGTCTAGACAGGAGATTTCGGCCTGACTACCGATCCCTGGCGAGGAAATACATCAGACTTGACATTCAGCGAGTGAATACAGGCCCACGGCGATGGCGACAGTGTAGACAAAGAAAGAGTAAGAAGCGGCGTGAGGGGTAAACAGTAGATCGACATGCAAATTAGAATCCGAAATCTGCAATATAGAGTTGAGAAAGTTCTGTTGAGGAATTCAGGACACGACCTTGATTCAGCAGAGCATCATTAATATACGGCGCCATTATTAGATAGCTCGGGATGTTTCCCTGCTGCCCTCGGGCTCTCCTGGTAGCTGCAGGTGGTCGATCACACGAGCACGATGGTATCGAGCAAAACTGGGAGACCGCCGAACACCAAGATGGAACAAGGGTCGGAGGACATCTGTCGAGCTTATATCAATCTGCAGTAATGCTAGAGATCAGAAAGATGACTCTGGATAATAGTCTTGGTTCCCTCTAGATGAAACCCACCGTTGACAATTCGACTTGGCCGCTTTGCAGTCAATGTAAAGATGATCTGGGCATATGTACTGAGAGGGAGCTGCAACCTGTCCACATAAGAGTAACACGTAAAGCCAGTGACCAGGCCTGGCGGATATCGGCACTGTTGAGAGCCATGGAGAATATCTTGGCTAACGTAAATCTTCAATCCGTTAGATTCAGGTCAAGGGAGTTTGTTATGCGTAGATTCTATGTTAAACAAGTGCCTTCTGAACCCATTTTATCAACAGCGACCGAATGGCTTTTCACTAGAGGATAGGTGTGAGTGGAATGAGCATGATCTTGACAGAGGCCATCCTGACTGCACCGAGCGGAATTGAGCGCTATGGTCACGATGCTCATTTACACCTGTCCTGTGGAGAAAAGATGATCACTGCCTCCAGGGCTCTGGTCTCACTAACGCAGTTGCGCTCGTTCTTGCGGTCATGGACTGACACTCAACCAAAGTCTATTCCAAGCTTTCACAAAATAGTCCGATTTTTGAGTCACTGAGAGCCCAGATGTTGAGCCACTTGTACTGGTGAGAGTATCTAAATGACGCTGTACATTGCCGGACCTAGCCAGTTCTTAAATAGGACCCTTTAAAAAAGGAAGGGAAAAGGAGGCTATCTTAAGCCTATATTAGGAAATAAGCAAAGCCTGAAGACCCGGTACGGTTGCAAAGTATGTGATGTAGTGTAACAATGCTAACTGTTGGTACTTCTATCACACGCCAATTTAGGTGTGGGTGGAAGGTACCGATTATTGCGATCATTTTGATTGGCGCCTGACCCTTGTTGTGACCCCTTTGTTGCTTTGTGCCACTCAAAGAGATAAGGGACTCAGAGCGGGGAAGCAACTCAACCAATGACATACACACATCCAATGAGACACATCAGAGAATCAGAGCTCGTAACGAAACGGGCCCCGTTTCTGTATTTAATACTTGAGTAGGATAGGATAGTTCTTATTAAATAACCCTATAGGATGCGTGTATGACTAAAAACCAATATTAATACATACTCTTATATCCCCAGTTAACATCCAAATGGTCCTTTAATAAAGCAGAGTTCTGGCAAGTGTAACTTTTTGTGGCTTATAACGGACACCATTTTGTAACGTACCTAAGTTAATGTAAATCAGTAGGCCTATGTGGTATTTTCCTTTTTACTCTTTTTTCGTTAGCCGATACTCCATGACCAGCATATGCATTGTAGATGGAACTTTCCATTTCAATAGTCATTACATGTCAGCAATATCTGCCCAGACCTAAAAAGCCAGAATCTTTGCCTTAAACCATACAAATCTAATATTAGTTTGAGTTCGGAGGTTAAAGAATTTCAGTTTAATCTGCAACCACCAAGTCTATCCCTAGAGGTATTACATAATAGGTAAATCATAAAATAAGAAGACTTCTTGTAATTAGACATTGTAGCAGCTAAGGGAAGTTAAATCAGTTTTTTATTTAGGTTTTATTTACTGCTAATAGCTAATATAAGTCACATGACTACTTAGAGTAACGCTTTATAGAGCTGTAGCAAACATTACAATTTATAATCTAAATATAACAAATGAATTTAAGGACGACGCTATATACTTAAAATCTTATAATACTTAAGGCCTTAGCATCTATATAATATATCTATAAGTTGTCTATTTGCATATCATTATCTGTTACTATTAAGAGATATCTATTACCCTAATTCGGCTCCTACTTCTAAGCCTGAAGCTTAAGGTTTAACCTAAGCAGAGATGTAGCCGAGATTATAAAGTTATTACTACCAGGGTTAAGTCTAATATTGGAGGGCGACTATTCTAGACCTGTTTGGCGTTGTGCACAATCGTGATCACATCCGCCAACGAGTTGATCGCCGGTCGGGTAGTCGAGTCGATGCTCGCAAGGTGTCGCGCCTGCTTGACTTGTATACAGATTGTTATTTTGTTCTTTCCACCCAAACGCTTGTAGAATGCTTAAGATCACTGAGATGGGCTGTAGAGCTAGTTCTTATTGGCTTAGATCTTTGCGAGCCACCGCTTGAGAAGCTTCGCACAGTTGAAGGGATCAAGTTCACGTCGTGGGTCTACAACGAATAGTTAATAATGCAGGTGGAAGCCCCATTGTTCTGCTTAGCACATGTATTATGAAGAAATCTGGTTTCTACGTGACTAATATCGCCTATTGTGTAAAAGGAATCGTTAATATTGATTGTTGGCTATTTGTTGGGTGCCTTGACATCGTCGCTGGCAATGAGCCTACTTAGTATCTGCCTGCAACGGCGAAAAGAACAACCGCCAATTTCAGTCAACTCATTCCGCGATAGACCACCCTGGTGCAGAACATTTGCCCTGTGTTATTCCAAAATTTCAAATACCAAGCATCGGAATTCGTAGAAATATTCAATTACATGGCCAGGAACAACGCGGCAATGCCTCCGATAGCAGCCAATGCACCGACTTCCGTTTTCTTTCCGGCACCAGCGGTGACGACAGGGGGGAGACTTGTCGTGACAGTGGCAAGAGCCGTGGGAGCCGTGGAAGCCTGTGGACGACTTGTCGATCCGCTAGGTTGTTTGGTAGCTGCCGGTGGTGGAATCGTGCTAAGGGTTGCTGTAGCGCGGCATTCTTCAAGAGATTTCCCATCCGGGCAGCAACCAGCATTTGTGCAGTAGTAACCAGCACGGCAGTATTCTACAGAGATGAATTAGTTGCTTCGAACCTCAAATCATTGCTTCAATTTAAGTGGGCTTACTTCCATTGGAGCAGCACTTCTCGCCATTGCTAGGGTTGTAGCAATGAGGGTAAGAGATGCACTGGACATTTCCCGGACCACAAGATCTCTCGCAAGTGACGGGTTCAGAAACTGGTTTACAAGAGGTATCCTGACGCTTCATGACTCCTTCCATGACACCCTCTAAAGCCATGAATGCCGGTGATCGTATAGCCATCCGAGGGACGGAGGCAGAGGCTACCCCGATGAAGATAAGAGTGGACAGAAGGTGCATCTTAAGAACTGAATGATGCAAACGTATAGGGGTAGTAAACGGTTTCAGAGTTAGTATCAACGTAAGAACGAATATTGTGGGACTGAATTAGACACGAATTTGAAAAGCTGGGAAAGTTCCTATGCTGGGTACTTATAATCCCTAATGTCACTATACTTTGGCCTTCTCAGAGCAAGATTTGCTTATTCTGGATGGGCTATCTCTCGATTCTTTAGTTCCTAAAAACCTGCTGAGCTGCAGCACTATGAACTGGAAAGTCGATGTTGCTGGGGCATCTTACTTTGAACCCAGCAATCACAGTAAACTACGGTACTTAACACTCTCACAGGGCTTACCTTGTGGCTAGAGCAGAGGTAACCACATACCGGAGCTCTCGATCCGTAATCTACCCATCATTAAAGGTTCTTGGAACTTCCCGGTTCGTCTGGATGGTGGGCTTCGTATGCCCTCGGGCGTTTCGTATTGAAAGTTCGGTTAAGCAGAAAAGTAGGGGTGGGCAAGAGCCGTAAGCCAAGGGTGGTGGAGACTGAACTCGGGATGGACATTAGACAGGCATTTGGTTTACCTCAGGATCGATTATCACCCGAAAGAGGTCGAGGCGAAAACGAGTATGTCTAGACATGGTTACTGACCGTATGGTTATATGAAGCTCTATGATCTTGATGAGCCCTTTTCTTATGAACGATATATTCTTCCCTTTCTTGTCGCAATCGCGCAACTGGCGTATTGACCTGCCTCTTGGGTTCCTATAGATAAAAATGTCACAAATCAGGCTTGTCTGAGGTCTCAGTTTTCTTTTTTGGAGGCCAAAGCCACGAGTCCATTAAAATATCATGAATCCTACCATTCTTTCGAATGTGACATTGAATGCATCCGCATGATTTCGGAGATTGCGAAAATGGATAGGCGTGCCACCTTAACCTTCTCTGAGTTTCACAGCACTATTCCAAATAGGCTAATACTCATCAGCAATTTCCTCAACTCACAGGAACCAACTGACAGCAGCGCTCCAAACTAGAAAATCAGCCTCACCGGAAAGAATTCCTCTGACTAGGAAGCCACAGTGACGTGTTTGTGATATTCACAGGGCTTATCTATTAAATAGAGAGGCGGTAATTACGTGGGAAGCTCTCTATCTGCATACCACCGTTGTAAAGGTTCTCGGAACTTCCACATTATGTATGTATATTTTTCGTCCAGGAGGCCATCAGCCCAAAAATTCCCCTACTGGGGCACAGGCACAGGACATGCTGAGCTAGAGGTCTTTATACCTTCCATATTACCTCATGTAGTTTGTTTCGTGTAGGGTAGAGCTCGCCTTATTGATTTCGGTCGGCCCAGTTCGGCTTAGCTGACTCCGTGCATGTTTCACGCTAGATGGAGGTTTAGGTCCTTCGACCCAGCAGCAATTCAACGTGCCCGTATCCAGCCTCAGCTGGCATTAGTAAACTGACGTGTTCACATATCAGGAGGGGACAGCACAGCAGGATCAGCTGATGGAACTCCCCGGTAATTACCGCCGTGGACACAGCTCGGCTGCAAGAACAAAGTATGATTTGCAAAACTCTCATCGTAGGACGTTCGGTACATAGGGCTCAAGGGCTGTCCTATGCCCTTCCATGTAACCCTGAGACATTATGACATAAGTGTCGTTTCTGCCTGCAGCCACCGCCGCACATTTATCAGCGCCATCATCACTCTGCAGCTGTACTCCGAAGTGTCGCAGCCAATTCCACATTTGGTCGAGGCGGCAATAGCCATCCATAGGGAACCTTGCGGCGGCACGGCCCTCCGTCCAAAATCGGGTCGGTCTTGGCCTAAACCTTAGCCTTAGCTAGATGAAAACCTCGTCTCCCTGTGGCTTTTCGGAATTTGGATCAGCCTCTCGCTCAACTGATAGAGTGCCGAGTTCCGACTGTTTGCTTGACTAGATCAATTCGCCCTTAATTCCGTCCTGAGCTCGGTCTGATTATTTGCTACTCTGCTCTCCCGTGCTCTTTGTCACATCGTATCACTAAGGCTGCTCCGACCCTCTGGCTATATTTGCCTATTGTTCTACCCGACCAAACTTGAATGAAGGAGATCGAGAGGGAAAGCACCGTCACGATTGACGAATATGACCATATCATAGGAAGCGTAAAACAGACCAGCTCCAGTCATTCATGCAGTGAGAATCAGGAGCTTCAACGCAGTCAAAATCTCCCGTTGAATGTGACACTATTTTTCTTCCTTCCTTGTATTAGGAAAGCCAGCAGGTGGAGAGAATCAATCGCTCTCTCAATCGCAGTGACTCTGCTAAAGGGTAAAGGTTCATGAGTCTAGTTTATCATTTTTCTGGTAGATGTTACGATGTCGAAAGGAGTGTTTTCGCGTGGGTTGGCTAGGGCCATGAGACTATGTAAGCAGTTGTGAATTAGATAAAACGCGTTAGACTTACCTCTCCGGGAAGTATTCCCAGTTGAAAAGCAGCTTAATTTCATTTGGACACAGCAGATAGGGAGATTCTTGCATAAGGCTTTTACGGAGTAATGTGGCATGGCCTATGAAAAGTGAATATATCCGATCCGTGTAAGCACCAAGGCTGGAATTAGCGAGTCAATGGAATGTAAATTGATCTGGAGAGTGGATACGAATTTCAGCCCTCATTCTTCTTCGTTTTGGATGAATTGAACGTTGCCGCCCTCCTCACAACCTGCATCACCTCTCCCGTTGGAGACTCAGAATGCGTCCACCAATGCCAAATAATAGCTAGAAGCACGACGAAGACCGTCAATGGAATTGAGATCCACCACATCGTCCAGAACAAAGGTGTTAGAAGAATATCCCATGTCTCCCCATCACGGTGATTTGAAGAAAATAACTGCGAACCAATAACCGTAGCCACGCCCGTAGTGGGCAAGAATATCATGGTAATGGCAGCAATTACTTTCATTGAATTCGAGTCCTGAATCATTACCATCGAGTCCTGTTGCGTGACAAGGTGGAATGATAATGTAATAGCGTTTTCGATGCGCTTCTGAAGGCTACTAAGACGTAATTGACTGGACCTGAAAAGTGAACGTCGGTATTGAAGGGTTTCCAATAGTTGCTTCTGAATAGGTCCGTAGGTCGTGGTTTGTCCTCTGTGATCATGGCTGTCAACGCCGTGCGCGGTCGCTTCAATAAGCATGATGCACGATTCGATGGCCTCGACGATGTGGATGATGTGTTTGGCGCAGTTATGCATAGCGGCGAAGGGGATCTTGGTGCTCATCTTGCGGATATTCTTGGAATTGGCATACTCGAGCATTAACTATATCTATCTATTAGCCTTGACAACCTTAGTGGATAAACATGTCACTTACGTGCTCCAGCGGTCCAAACACGCTGTTCATCTTCCAGATAGTATCATCAACCTCGAAATATAACCCTTCAAAGACTAGATCGAACAAGATGTAGGGATTAGTCGCAACATGCTGCCACGCCTTGGCAGCTACGAACTCGTTGATTCTGTGCCTTACCCTCGACGTTGCGCCGAAGCAGACCAGCGTGGTACTACCATCGGTCTCAACTCGCAGAAAGAAACCAGCGCGATGCCAGCTGTAGTCTGCCTGTGGAAGCGTAGAGATGTGATAACCCATTGTCGCAGCGCGGTTATCAACCTCAGGCGCATGGGCACCTTCTTGCTTCACGTCGATGTTCTTACACAGAAAATGAAACCAAGAACTAGATCCATCGTGGTCTGTGCTCCGTCCAAAACTGTGACTGACAGACTGAAGGCGCTCTTTGGAAAAGTCGTCGGGGATATAAAGGATATTGAATAACTCGAGAGTTTGTGAGAGAGCGTCTCGGCGAGGAAGGTCAAGAGGCGCAAATCTTATGAATATTAGCAACCCAGTATCTCGCGCCTACAGCTAGATATTCCCCTTCTTCATAGAGTCATGTTTTTACTAGTCAGAAAGTAGTCTACTGCACTTACACAATTCTCAAGCTGGCCTTCTTCTGGAGACACCGCGCGTTCGGCTCCAAGTACCAACGCCCTTGAGGAAAATCTGCAAATAGTCAGAGACTCGAATGGAAGATTTCAGTAGTCTCACTCGCCGTTAGTGATCTCCCAAATGTTGAGCATCCATTGCCCAAATGCGACCGCGATGGGTGAGTTAATCGCCTCTTGGGCGAACGCTTGGTGAGGACTCTGTCTCTGTGTCCACGACATGATACCATGAATGAAAAAAGAAAATGACTTGTGGATCTTCACATTCGTCAACTAATCGTCGCTCACGTATTTTGACGCACAGAAGATGGATTTCAGCCTCAACTGCCAGCTGTTTAGGTGTTACAGCTATTGAGTTCCGGCGCCAAGCCAGGCAGTAGCATTTACACGTTCTGGCGCACATCTAAGGCCAAATCGTTTGAACAATTTTATGTAATTTGAGACGATCTGTTGCAGATGATGGCTAATGACGCAAGCTTCTAGCTTCCGGACATATCCAGACCAGCGCCATGTCACTATCTCTCCGTACTTGAACGGAAACTCACCAGGTACTAAAAAAGATCAAACCAAACGGCCCACTGATCTTATTCCTTGCTTTCTCGCAGGAAGAAAGTTGGCGATTGTCGCTCCACTTCATTCAGGCGCGTTCGGACTGCCGGTTGGTCTAGCTGGGGCCACCTTTCAGGGCTGAACTAGACGGCAAGGGATCAAGGCGAGAACAACTACCGTGATGTTACGGTGAGCCCAAGTTAAGACGACGAACTCCCAATGAGGACACACAGGCCTCATTGCTGAAGGATTGTCGCATCTCCGACAGATTTAGGGCTGGAGAGTCTGGCAATGGCTAACTTTGTTGAAACATTAAGCTTCCGCACAGCTTGCCGTATCTGCGACTGGGCTCCCGAGGACTAAAAGACTCTGCGGGCGCTGGTGGCTATTTTGGATGGCACGATGTGTCAGACGCATGAGCTGTCGTTGCATGCCATGGAGTAGCACAATGAAGCTGCATGGTGAGGATAGAAATAGGTTGAACAACCAATCAATGGCCCACGAGTGACCTCAGGAGGCTCAGCTGCTTGAATGGTTTCTATCCAGCGTCAACTTCACATCATAAGCTGTTTGAAAAGGGTGTGATAACTGTCCTATCACGGAGTGTGCTATCGTGAGGTTGGGCCGAGGAGGTGCAGAACGATTATGTGCCTCCCCGGTGGTCGCCCTGCCTTTTTCCAGTTCGTGACGCCAATGATTGTAATGTCTGAGGTTAATGCAATCGTCCACCTTAAGAATGGTCTAGATTTCCGGTGGGAAGAGGAGGTCATGTTGTTCAATCCATTCGATCGAGGTATGCTCTTGTATGGAAGCACCGTTCACCCGTCTGACCAGCTGCTTGAACCTCAGCTCGTTTTTGAAGCACAAGCTCGTGTGTCCCGGCATATTCGTTCAACTGTCAGCTTATTAGGGTGCACTCATCAGTGAGAGCGCATCTGTACTCTAACTCTAACCCATTTCCCTTCTCTCCGCTGGCGATAATTTCTATCTTTTCATATTTAACCATGGTGCGTCTCCCCTTTTGCTCTACCTGTTTAGCCCATAGGATTGTTAACTATTGCCACAGGCTCACTTACACGGAGGGAGTTACGATCCGAGCGGTGGGAGTAATGTAAGATTGGAGCATTTTGATCACCCTCATGCCTTGACGCCCCTCCTAACCATCGCCAGTATCCACAGCCGCCGCCTTGTGTGTCGCACGGAGCCCATGGTGGTGGATATACTCCTGGCGCGACCACCGCTGTATGTAGCAATTCTCGTCTAGGTAACCTCTACGCTTCTTACCTTTATTTGTGTTAGCCACACCCAAGCCAAGCGTTCACGCACCATCATCTACAACCCGTATTGCCTTCTCAAAGCCCTCTCTCGGGCCAGTCAAGCGGTCTTCCGACTCCATCTGAGTCCTTCCACCGCCAACCGTCTTTCAGACAGATACAACCCCAGATCAGCACGCAGGAAAATCAGCCAACTATGGTTCGTACGACCTTGCCTTTCTCTTAAACGCACACTGACTATGATAGGCGTATTCCGGCCATCAGCAGCAGGGTCTTGTCTATCAAGAAGGGAGTGGCCATAGACAGCGGAATGGAATAATGGTAAAGCTCTTCCACGGCTGCTTCTGTGTATAAAATCCAAATGAACATGTCTTAGCAACCCAAAATGATTAAGCCCGTATCTAATCCACCCTTATCGCCCCGGAATAGCTCAAAAACAAATGAAGTAAATGCTTCTCCAATCTTTATATCCTCAGGCGTCCAGTTAACGGTTTGCGATAGGAAGCTGAGAAAGAGATTGCAGTTAGCCTAAAGGGCTCGAAGCACTACTTCGAGCCTAGAACGGTTTACCAACGGTACAATCCAACGCTATACCAGAAACCTGGTTACAATTTTACCGATAGCGACACCAAGATGCGCTATCGCGACTATGCCGGCCGTATCTCGTTTAAGACTCGGTCGGATTGCTACCTTCATCACCACGATGGTTACCTTCGCAATATATGTGTTGCGGCTACCGATGATATATTCGAGGGTCCAGGAACTTCAACCTGGAAGAGGACTTATATTCGTAAGGTCGGTCCTATGAAGGTCCGCATTGCAACCTGGGTTTTTGACTTTAGTTACGACCCTGAGAGCTGGAAGGACTGGGGTATTATGGTCTTAAGAGCCTTCCCTGCTGGGATTGCCATGACCATTTGTGTAAGTTACCCTCCTGCGTAAATGCTCTTGGTGCAGGTGCTAATGGTGTGTTAGTTCCTGGGTGGGCGCAAGGTTATGCGGCGACACCTCTATTATGCCCCAGTTCTGTACAAGTTCTACGGCGACGCCAAGGTATGGAGCAACTTACTTGAGAACCAGAAGAGCCTTTCCCTCATGGCTCAGAACAACCAAGTCTATCACATGCTGCGACCTCGATATTTGTGCTTTCTTCGTGAGCCATTCAATAATGAGAACAGAGGAGTCGACGTCCATAACGTCGCCGAGTGGGAACATAACGTAGATGATCAAGATGTCAGCCTTGGTTATCTATTCGTGGCCTACTCGACTGAACACTTCAGCCATGACTCGGAGCAGGATATGAATGCCCTTCACCACATTGCTGAGACAGCCTGCCGGGCTGCGAAGCTGCCCGCGTATTGGATCGCCTGCAGCTGCATGCGCGATGAGAATGAGCTAGAATCAGATGTAAGTGCTTTGTTAGGCGATCGACTGTCGTAGTGACTAAGAACAACAGGTTTATCGTATCTCTGACGTTCTCCGTGGAGCGAGCAGGATGGTGATTGCCGTTGGGCGTGGTAAGTCTGCGGTATCAGGAGGCAAGACCACTACCCAACATCTCCTTCGTGAATGGGGTAGCCGAATGTGGACATTCCCTGAGGTTCTTCTCAGCCCCGGCCGTACTATTTCGGTCTATACTCGTGGCAGCGACCTCCAGTCACCGCTGGTAGTTGCAAAAAACCAGTTCGCTGCCCAAGTATGGACATATATGGATCCAGATGTCGCGCGCCACTTGATTGACCACTACCTGGGAACTATCAGTCTGAGCCGTCTAGAGCTGGCTGTGCTGGCGTTAAAGTGTTTATATAGTCGGCTCACTACAGAATATCTTCCTGGTGATCACGCATATGCCCTTATGGGTCTTTTGAGATTGCGACCCCAGATCGACTGCACTGACACAGACTTCCAGGCCTTCTCTAGATTATCTCTAGCTAATGACTCTGACAGACTCATTGAGCGCTATATCTGCACTCTCCCCATAGATGATAAGCAGCAATGGTTTGATATGGAGGATACTTATCAGTCGTCGCTCTGGGATATTGTGCCCTATTGCCAAGTTGCAGGTATTGCAGAAAATGACACTATCATCATTGATGGCGCTTGGGGTGTTTCGATCTCTTGGGACGCGTTCTACCCCGTCTACTGGTCTACTGGTCCTGCATTGAAGCGCTCGCTTGCCGATTATGCCGTTCAGTTGAATGGAGTGTTGCTCATTACTGCCATCAGTTTTCTCGCCGGTGGCGCAGCGTCCAAGCAAGGCGGCCTAATCGCCGTTGGTGTCATCTTCCTTCTCCTGTTCCTTTGGGTCTTGGTCATAACACCGAGCCTGGTGCGAGTTATGTATAGTGGCAAGTTTGCCGACACTCAAGCCGAGATGTTTGGCTTTGAAGGCCATCTTAACGCTTCGACTATTGAGAGAGCGATCTTTGGTGGTAACTTTGGGCGATTCTGCTGGAGCACTAACGGAAGTCCCCTGAGTCGAAGCGTCGTTAATGAGTTTGGTGAGCGTCTCGGCATCGACCCTTGCAAGGACCCTGAGGTGCGAATGAAAGTTGAGGTGGCAAAGCAAGCCCGTCCAGGACAGAAAAGAGTAAGTGCGCATGGCGCTCACTTTTCTGTAAGTTACCAGCTAACTATAACCTAGATCTTCACCCTCGTTGACACCTACAACATGGAGTTGACGATGTTTGAGGCCGTTAGGCCACCTGTAACGCTCATGTTCTGTGCTTCAGAAAGTGGCATGCAGCGAGCTATCGGGTGCTCTTATGAATGGGAGACATCCACGATGTACCGAGAGACGGTGTTGAGAATGCCCACTACCGCTCTCAACCGCATGGGTCGAGTTCCCCGGTTTCGACTGGGTATTAAGCGACCTGTTTATCCTTCTGTTCCGCTCAATGGAGCTGTATGAGAAACCAGATTGCGTCGTTGAAATGGTGGGAGGACGCTCTGTTGCGTATAGTTGTGTATTCCCTGTATGACCCCTGCATAAATTGTAGTTAGTAGTAATTAAGTTGCGACATTTAATCGTGTGATCGGTTTACTGTGAAGAAATACCTGGTACTTTAGAAACATCCATGAGCTTGGGTGATGTCGGCAGCTGACTGACTAATCGCATCCTTTAGATTCTTACTTCAATTTAGGTGCTTTACTACGCAGTAAGATATATGATAACCGAGCTGGTCAGACAAGCGAACCAGTCAAAAGTTTCAACCATGAACAGAAATATATAATAAAAATATAACAAAGTATTTAATTAATTGAAATTATTTGCTCTACTCTTTCCCAAACGTCTTAGTACCCAGCAGACAGGTTCTTGTGTTAAGCCCAGTTTTTTCACACATTCCAGACCGCATTTCCTTCAGTCGCACCGTCCTTTCTTTACCACCACCCACGTATCAATATCTGCCATTTACTAAGGACCTAGGCCCTGCTCGCCAGAGGACGACTACTATCAGCGCTGGATCTCAATATATCAAGTTCGATCCCCGGCGTGATCACCTCTGTTTGCTGTTGTTGTTACTATTCCTGCCATGGCATACCACCCTTTTCTCCCTTTTTTCCTCTCAGGTACATGTTTATGAGTGAGCCACGTCTCTTCCCGAATGGCTCGACCTCACTATTTGGAAATAAATTAAAATGTCCCGATGTAGACAATAGAATGCAAACCCTTTAATCCATTCTGAATTCCGGGTAGGTTGGCTGTAAGCTCAATTTCTTTACAATCATTGCTCGCCACAGCAACGCAGACAATTGAAACTTATTTTATTCCGATTTCGGTCTGAAAACCCATAGTTTATCACAGCAATAGTCTCTAGGGTTTCTTGCTATTTTATAGTAAAATAGCCTTCATGGAATGCTTGCCCGACCAGATCTGCGAAGCACCGGAGCGACTCCATCTCTCCCGCTCCAAGTGGGGCCGACTTGGCAGGCAACAACAGGCGCTAGCCTCAACACCTAGGCCGTTGGTGTGGGCTAGGCAGTCTTGACGGTTAGGCATTTGTAGGCGCAGCTTAAACAATTGCCGGTCGAGCTGGTCCAGACCTGTTCCTTCAACGTCACTCTACAGTCTAGTAAGGCCAACGGCAAGTGCAGGTGCGAGCTACACCAATAGGCTTTGCTTGAGCTCCAGGCGGTACCAACCCCAGACGTCACCGGTATCTCTTGTACGGTTCGTACACTTTTGCCGCTGGCTTAGACATCTATGTGGTACAACGGTAGGTGTTCCCTATAATGCGCTTATCTATTTAATACGATCCTGAGTCTTCATTTTTCTTCTTGTTCTACAAGCAACTCAACCTTTGATTCTTTTAGCCACCGAGTGCTCAGTGCTCTCAACCCTCTACGCAATCATCGACCACATCCTGGGCAGCTAGTCTACCTCATGTCTGCTTCAATCTCACCCTCTCCAGCTCGGACCGGCGCTACATCTAGTCTGCCCCCGGGCTGGATAGCTCATTGGAGCCCTGACCACAACGCATGGTAAGTTAAGCAACCTCCATTAACCCACCATACCTATTGTTAACATCCATCACTAGGTACTATACATTCACCGCCACCGATACAACGCAATTGGAGTACCCAGCAGATCGAACCCAATACTCTCCAGTCCCCAACCAGCAGCGCACTAGCTGTTCTACCAGCCAACGCCCATCCAATCCAGCGGATGATACGGCAGGCCAGGAGGGAGAGCGTGGCATCGGAAAGACTGCACTTGCAATCTGTAGCGGTTACGTTCTCGGTTCTTCCTTGGGCAACAAGGACGACCATCATCACCACTCTAGTAGCCTGGGAAAGATAGCAATGGCCGGCGCGGATGCCATTAGCAACAGCATTGTCAATCGTATCAGGAAAACACAGCAACCAGCGCCGCCGCCTCCGTACATTCATGTGCACTTGCCTACGGTATGTATCCCTGGAGCTCCATTACCAGGACCTGAAGCTCCACCTTATTAAGAACAATCTTCCCCTGGAAGTCAACACTACGGGCCACCTTCTCCTGGAGGACAGAACTATGGACAACATCCCCCTGGCGGTCACTTCGCAGCTAATGACACAAGTGCAGTAGCCCCTATGGCCATAACTCCCCAACCTCTCCAGTACGGGGGAGTAAGTAGCCTACCTACCGTCGGCATAGGCGCCTTCACACCTCCCCCCAGCGGACCGCCGCTATATATCTATGGTGCCGCGTTTGCTGACAGGGACGTCACACAGATAGTCAGAAGTCTCGTCACCCCACAACAAACGCTGACACTTACGGGAGACACACTGGTCCAGAAACACGGGGATCCGTGGCCTCAAGTTAGGCGGAAGATGTTTAGCGTCTTGTATTCGTACGGTGATCGAACTATGGAACTCTTGGCAGCTGTGTTAGTTATTATCCCTCGATCAAATACAAAACCATTGAGCTGACATGACATAGAACAAGTATGGCTGTTATCGAGATTAAGCATGAAGCTATATCGAAGGAGCGGATGGGATTCTGTCATGGCCCTCCATCACGGGTAATTGCATGTGTATGGGGTGTAGAGAACCCTTTGACGTAAGTAAATACCAATCCTGACAGAATGAGTAAGTTTAACAAACTTTCTAGCGTGCCGCTACTGGAGCAGCTGGAGAAACATGGCGAAATGGAGGGCTCAGACGCGACTCTCGGAGATGGAGGCTTCTGGCGCGAGCCAAAAACGCTAGTGTGCTATTATAGGACCAGGACTGGAGGTGTTGGAATCGCGTTTTGCAGACAGGGAGGAACGATTCGGTTGCCTTGGAATCCACTCGCCAAGTGGTCTTAACTTGATGGCAAGGTTGCAGTATGTGTGGAAATTCTTACCAAGGTTGGATGGATAAGATTGTTACTAGTTACTTTAATTATGTAGCTTAATATTATCTAGTTTTACTTAATTAATTACTGGGTGTTTACTTATTTGAAACTATTTTTATTATGTATTAATAGCTCTTATTTAGAATATATTATATTAATAATTAAGTAATATTATACTATTAAGACATTTAGTAATAATAGCCTAATACCTCCTTATATTAAAGATTTGCTTAATATAGCTAAAATAATAATTAAACTCTAGTAAATACATAATAGTATTTATAACCTATAGGCATATATTTATAAATAAAATATTATACTAATTAGAAATAATAGTATTTTATAAGGATAAGATATTAAAGAAGTATTAAAGCTATTTAAATTAAAACCCTTTAAAAGATAAGCTATTAATATATTCTTATTTTTAACTTATTTTTAAAGATTACTTAAATAATAATAAAATTATATATAATTAAAAAATTATTAATATCTTTATTAATTAAAAGAACTTTAAAATTATATATAAAAATAACTTTAAAATACTTAATAAAAAATATTAAGTAGCTATTAAATATAATAGTTAAGTCTAACTATATTAAATTAAGTTATATTAGGTTTATTATTAGTAAATTATATAAGGCATAATACTAAGCATTATTAAAGTATTATATCTCTTAATAATAAGTTAATATATATTAGGTTTAATTAATATTAAGAAGTTTTATTAATAGCTAATAAGCTAAGTTCTATATATTACTAAATAAATATATATATATACTAAGTAGCTTATAGTATATCATTCCTAGCTTATAATAAGTTATAAGTTAATATTATAAGTTAAGTTATAAGGCTTATAGATTATTTTTAAGGAGAAGTATAAGTTTCTATATAATTAATAGAATTAAAGTAAGGGTAATATATAAGGTAAATGCTATTATTATTAAGTTATAATTTTAAAACTATAATACTTAAGTAAACTAACTTATATATAGCTTATTTTATTATTATTACGACCCCAGCAGTTCTATCACGTGTACCCTACATTTTCCACTAATTACTATATCTCCTGCTAAAGACAATCAGCGCCAAGACTCTACAATTAGAGCTAATCTATCACGATTAGTACTAATCTACCTAGATTATTACTAATCCCTTAATAACCTTACTAATTACCTAAAGATACCTTTAGTATATAGATTATATTTATTAGTACTTTTATAAAACTTAGCTTACTAGCTATTAATAAGACTTCTTTACCTAAATATGCCTAACCTACTTTATTTACTATTAAGAGATATAATACTTTATAATTACTTAATATAATGCCTTATAACTCTATAAATATTAAACCTAATATAGATTAGTTTACCTATTTAAAATCTATCTTATTATATATTAATAGCTCTTATTTAAAATATATTATATTAATAACTAAGTAATATTATATTATTAAGATATTTAGTAATATTAGTTTAATACCTCCTTATACTAAAGCACTACCTAGCACTATTAAGATAATAGCTAAAGTCTAATAACTTTATAATACTATTTATATTTTATAGGCTTAGGTAAATATATATCTTATTATAACTATTAATAAAGGAAGTAATAAATAAGACCTTAAAGAAGTACTTAAGCCCCTTAAGCTAGAACCCTTTAGAGGCTAAGTTATAGATATAATCCTATTCCTAACCTAAATAAAGGCTTACTTCTGCCTTTATAAAAATAAGCTAAATACCCCTATAAAGAAACTCTTATATACTGCAAGCCTGATTTAAGGAGATATAAAGGATTAGTTTAGACCTATCTTAAGAGATTTCCTTAAAAATAAAGAAGAAGCATAAGACCAGAATACCTAGAATATCTTTAGAAACTAAGGCAATTTTAAATAAACCCTTAAAGATAACTTTAAAGTAGTTAATAAAGAACGATAAGCTATAGTAGAGTTACTTATACTTAAGTAAACTAAGTTATATGCCGCCTACTCTGCCAGATTTAGATAGCTTATATTTAAGACTAAGTAAGATAATAAAGCCTTAATAGAAATCTACTATAAAGGACTAAAAGAAGAAGTTAAGGATAAACTATACCTAGCTAATAGACCTAAAGAAGGTCTAATTATATATATTACTATAGTAATTAAGATTAATAAATAATAATATAAATATAAAAGAGAAAGAGCTAACTATAAACAGGGTAATAACTTTAACCTATATTACCTTAATTAGTAATAAAATAATAGTAATTAAGGTAACTCTTAAAACCAAGGATAGCAATAAGGTAACTAGTAAAATAATACCTTATATAAAATATAATTAAGACCTATAGTACTTAAAGCTATTTAGCTAGGTAATAATAATAATAATTAAAGATAAGATATATTTAGATATAAGTGCTATAACTATAACTAGTTTAGATATATAGTATAATAGTGCCTAAAGCCTAAGAAACCTAAAGACCCTAACTAAGGTAAGTAAATCTTAAGACTAATTAAATAGTATAACCCTTAAATAGCTATATATATATAAATACTAGGAATAACCTAAAGTAAATATAATATAATCTTATATTATAAATTAACTTTTATAGAATTACTAATAAAAGCCTATAAGGAATAAGAAAAAAAAGAACTTATAAAAAAAGAAAAAAAATAATAAAGACTTTAAAGAAATAAAATTAATAATAATTACTATTATTAAAAAATAAAAAACCTAAAATAAAAGGAATATTTTTAATAAAGGTAAAGAAAAAGATATTAAAAATAAAAAGAAAATTAAAAAAAGAATAATAAACTTAAAGAACTATAAGTATTAAGAATAATAAGATAAGGAAAAGTAATTACCCTTAAAACAGATAAATAAGCTTAAATATCTAAATAAATAGATAATATCCTTATAAAGATAATTACCTAATAAGATAGAATAACTATTATAGCAAATATAAAAAAAGGATATATTATAAAATATAAAATATCTAAATTTACTAAAACTAAATTATAAAAGAAAGAAAAAGCCTTTAATAAGGAATAAGAGATAAGAGCTAAAGTTTATACCTATTACTATTAATATTCTTAAAGTATAGGATATAAAAGAGGAGTAATATAAGTAATTATATAATATCTTTATAAAGAAGATAAATGCCTTAAGCTAAAGTAAAAATAACCTTATAAATTACTATTTAATAAAGCAGGAAATAGAATATAGACCTTACTTAAAAAATAATATATATAAAGAGCTAGAAAATATAGAAATACTAATATACTTAAACTATTAAATATTAAAGCCTATTATATTAATAATACTATAAACCCCCTATATAAAGAGGAAAAAATTAATAAATAAGATAATATTTAAATATTTCTTATAAATAAATAATATAAAGAGATATTATAATTATCTTATAAATATTATTAATATAAGATATATAAGTAAGAAAAGCTTAATAATAATTACTTTTTAATAATAATTCCTAGTATGCTTAATAATAAACCTTACTTAAAAAAAGAAATAAAAGGGTATTTAGTATATATATAATATAAAAACCTAAAAGTAATAGAATTATAATTTAATATAGCTTATTATTAATAGACTTATAAAGTAAACTAACTTTATAAGGGAATTTATTAATTATAAAGACTTATTAAAAAAGCTAAAAAAGAATTTAAAGAAATTATAAANTTATAAGGGAATTTATTAATTATAAAGACTTATTAAAAAAGCTAAAAAAGAATTTAAAGAAATTATAAATAGAAAATTTAATTACCTAAGGAAAGGACTAATAAAAACAGAATTAGATAATAATAATATAACTTAAGAAAGAACCTTTACCCTAGTTAACCTTAAGGAGGCATTTAATTAAGTAGAAATTAGTAAAATTAAAAAAAAATACTAAAAATAAGAAAATAAATATTAGGAAAAAATAAGCTAAGGATAATATAGCTACTTAATAAATAACTTAATAAATAATAATATAAGTTTAAATACTACTAAAGAAATATAATACTAATAAGAAGCAGATAGACTTTACCTAATTATACCTTAGTTAGCCTAAGGATAATATATAAATAAATAAGACGCAGAACTAGAGGAATATTTCTAGTAGTAATTAGCTAATAATAAGTTTATTAATAACTGCCTTAATAAAGAAGGGTATAATAATAGTAACTATAAATAAATATATTAAGATATATTAAGAAAAGTTATATACTATTTATAATAAAGCGCCAGATAAGCAAAAAGTAAGGACAAGAATAACTTAAATTACTAAATGCTTTAGGATTATATAAGGACCTAATACTAAAATGCCTAATATTAAAAATTTAAATTAAGGGAAAATGGCTAGATATATAAATTAATTATAAAGCTAAATAAAATTTTATTAATTTAGAAATAGTTATATAGCTAAAACTACCTTAAAAAAAGAAATAAAAATTATACCTATTACTTAATATAGAAAGATAACTCTTTAATTATAATAATAGAATTATAAATTAAAAGATTAATTACCTTAAGGTCTTTATTTAAAGAAAGAATTAAAGAATAGACTTTAATATACTTCCTTTAAATAAGGAAGTTAATATCCTCCTTAGTATAAATTAGCTATAAAAGAAAAACCTATATATTAACTAGAGGACTGGCTAGGTTACCTTTTCTAGTAACCCTAATAGTAATAATAGAATAATTATAATAAATAATAAGAGATCTTAAACCCTAATTAAAAAGGATAGTATAGGTAAGTATAAAGTAAAGAATTTACTACTTTTAATAAGAGTATAATATAAGTATATAAAAGGCAAGAAATAATAAAACTACTAGATCTTAAGTCTCCTTAAAACTTAACTATATAACCTAGATAAATAATTAAAATACTAAAAAGAACTTAAAGAAAAGGAATAATAAGATAGACTTAAAAACATTTTAAAGGAATACTATATTTATAAGAAATTATTTAAAGAAAAACTTAAAATAAAGGTATTATAGTATAGCTACTAAGACTATAAAATATAGCTTAAAATAAATAACTTACTATTTTAGAAGATTTATAACCTTAATAAAAAAGAACTAACTACCTTAAGAAAATACTTAAATATAAAACTAATAAAAGGGAATATTAAGATATTTAACTTATTAATAGGATTTTTAATAATATTTATCTTAAAGAAAAACAGGAAACTATAACTTATTATAAACTATAAAAGGTTAAATACCCTTATAATTAAGGATAAGACCTTACTTCTGCTTATTATAAAACTTAAGGACTGCCTATAAGGTAAATAAATCTTTACTACTCTAGACCTTAAGGGAGCTTATAACCTAATCTATATTAAAGAAAGAAATAAATAGAAAATAGTATTTAAAATTAAATTTAGACTCTTTAAGTATTTAGTAATACTATTTAAACTTATTAATATACTTATAATATTTTAATAGATAATTAATAATATACTTTAATAGTACTTAGATATTTTTATAATATATTACCTAAATAATATTTTAATTTTCTTAAATAATAAAGAAGAATATAAGGAATATATCTATAAGGTTTTAAAAGCCTTATAAGATACTAACTTACTAGTTAAATTAAAGAAAAGTTACTTTTATATAAAAGAAGTAAACTTCTTAAGATATATTATTATATTTAATAAAATTAAAATAAAATAAAAGAAAATCTTAATAGTAGTAAATTAGCCCTTATTAATAATAGTTAAAGAAGTTTAAAGCTTCTTAAGATTTACTAATTATTATTAAAGATTTATTAAAGACTTTAGTAAAATTATAAACTTACTTATAGAACTTATAAAGAAAGATAGAAAATTTATATAAAAATAAGATATATAAATAGTATTTAAAGCACTATAATAAGCCATCTTTAGTAAATCTATATTAGTTATATTTAACCTTAATAAGGAAATAGAACTAAAGACTAACTTATTAGATTTTGCTTTAGGAAGATAAATTAGATAATAAAATAAAGAAGGAAAGCTTTACTTAATTGCGTTTTATTTCTATAAACTATATAAAGCAGAACTAAATTACCTTATTTATAATAAAGAATTCCTAGTAATTATTAACTACTTTAAGGAGTTTAAATACTACTTTATAAGAAGTATATATTAAATTAAAGTCTATACTAATTATTAAAATATTTTATACTTTATTATAATATAAGAATTTAATTAATAATAACTATATTATATTAAATACTTATATAAATTTAACTTTATAATTATTTATTATAAAGGTTTAAATAATAAATAAGCTAATACTATTAGTTAATGCCTAGATTATAATATTAATATAATAAAAGTAAAAAAATAACTCTTAAAAAAGAATAATAAAGGAAAATACTAATTTACCTAATAAGCAGAAACTCTAGGACTTATAAGTAATTATAAACTTATAAATTAAAAAGAATAAATAAATAAAATTTAAAATACTATTATAAAATATAATATTTAAGATTTTATTAAAAGTAGAGCTAAAATACCTACTTATAATAATAAACTATAGATATCTAAATAATTTAGAGAAGAGCTAATATAAGATATATATAGATATCCCCTATATAGCTACTAAGGTATTATAAAAACCTTAAAATGTATTTAGATATATTATAATTAAGAAGGAATTAGAAAGATAATAAAGAAGGTTATTAAATAATATAACTTATATATAAAAACTAAAGTATAATAATATAAACCTTATGGCTTATTATAACTACTAGAAGTAGTAAAAAGATTATAAAGTTTAATTATAATAAACTGCATAACTAAGCTACCCTTATTAAAAGAACCCTTAACTGGAATCTTTTATAATAATATCTTAATTATAGTAAATTAACTTACTAAATTCTCTTACTATATACCTTATAAAGAAGCTATAAATATAAAATAACTTACCTATATTTTTTATAATAGGATAGTTAAGGAATATAAGTTACTATATAAGATCTTAATAAATAAAGGAACTATATTTATAAGTAAGTTCTGGCAAGTATTTATAATATATATAAGACTAAACTACTAACTATTAATAGTATTTAGACTATAAATAGATAAATAAACTAAATAAATAAACTAAGTATTAGAATAATACTTATAATGCTATATTAATTATAAATAAAACAATTAGGTAAAAAAGTTATTAAGCGCCTAACTTGCTTATAATATAGTATATAATAAAAGCATAGAAATAATACCTTTAATAGTAAACTTTAGGTTTACCCTGGACTTATATTATATAGCGCGAAAACTAAAAATAGTTAACCTAGCTGCTATAATTAAGAGTAAAGACTTAAAAGCCCTATATAAGGAATTAAGGAAAAAATTAGAATTTATTAGAAAATAAATAAAAAAATACTATAATATAAAAAGGATTAAGAGACTAACCTTNAGCTGCTATAATTAAGAGTAAAGACTTAAAAGCCCTATATAAGGAATTAAGGAAAAAATTAGAATTTATTAGAAAATAAATAAAAAAATACTATAATATAAAAAGGATTAAGAGACTAACCTTCTTAAAGGGAGATATAGTTTACTTAGCTATAAAAAATATTATAATAAAATAACTAAGTTATAAATTAGATTATAAGTATATTAGGCTATATAAAATTAAAAGAAAAATCTTAGAAAATAATTATAAACTAAACTTACTATTAAAAGTTAGGCTTTATTTTATCTTTTATATTATATTACTTAAATTAATAGCTAATATAATATATATTAAGACTAGTAATAAACTAAAAGAAATTAAAGGATTAGAAGTTTATAAAGTAAAAGCAATTAGAGATATAAGGAAAGTTAATAAGTAAATAAAATAGCTTATTAAATAAAAAGATTACTTAGAAAATGAAAATATATAAAAACTATTAAAATACCTTATTAATACCTAGTAACTCCTAAAGAATTTCTACTAAAACTAAAAGAATTAAGGAAGGCATTAAGACTTAATAAATCCTATTTAGACTATTTAGTAATAGCAGATTAATCCTAGAAGGACCTGTTAATTATAGTACCCTCTAAAGCAGCCTGCTTATTATATTCTGCCTTTTCTAACTTATCTATAAAACTAAAACTATATTAAATTATATTTAAGCCCTTTACCTCTACTTAATAATACTAATGCCTTAAATAAGTAATTTTAGCAAATTAAGTATTTATTANCTGCCTTTTCTAACTTATCTATAAAACTAAAACTATATTAAATTATATTTAAGCCCTTTACCTCTACTTAATAATACTAATGCCTTAAATAAGTAATTTTAGCAAATTAAGTATTTATTATATTATAAATATAAGTAGACTTTACTTAAAAATTAATTAGTTTATCCTTAATAGCCTCCTCTTTATACTCTAAATAATGCTTTTTATTAATAATCTTTTTAGCTAATATTATATTAGCAAAACCTATAAAATAATTTTATATAAAAGAAACATACTTACTATTATAAAAAGACTATAACTATTATAAGAAATTCCTAACTTAATATAAAGATTATAGTAATTTAACTTTATAAGATTAAGAATATAAGAATCCTCTATCTTTTAATAAATATAGTTAGAATAAGGTATAATAGGATTCTTAAATACTATAATAAGGATATAAAGAGAATTATAAATTTTAGTAAAAGTTTTCCTAGCCTTAGAGATATAGTTAGATATCTTAAGGGATTATAGGATTAAGATTATACTTATAGAGAATAACTAATAGAAAAATATATTAACTAGGCCTTAAGGATAAGGCCTAAGAGAGGGGAGAGATTATATTATAACCCTAGTAATTCTATTATATATACCTTATATTTTCTACTAATTATTATATCTCCTGCTAAAGATAATTAGCACTAAGACTTTATAATTAAAGCTAATTTATTATAATTAGTACTAATTTACCTAAATTATTACTAATCCCTTAATAACCTTACTAATTACTTAAGGATACCTTTAGTATATAAATTATATTTATTAGCATTTTTATAAAACTTAGCTTACTAGCTATTAATAAGACTTCTTTACCTAAATATGCCTAACCTGCTTTATTTACTATTAAGAGATATAATANAGCTATTAATAAGACTTCTTTACCTAAATATGCCTAACCTGCTTTATTTACTATTAAGAGATATAATACTTTATAACTGCTTAGTATAATGCCCTATAACTCTGTAAATATTAAACCTAGTATAGATTAGTTTACCTATTTAAAACCTATCCTATTATAATTATATTTTAATAATTTATTTTTAAAACTTAATAAAATATTAAAGCCCTTATAAAAATCTACTATAAAGATTAAAAAAAGAAATTAAAGATAAATTATATAAAGTAAATAAACCTAATAGTATTATAAAATATATTACTATAGTAATTAAAATTAATAAATAATAATATAAATATAAAATAAAAAGGTCTATTAAAATAAGAAGAAGAAAAGGAAATAACTTTAATATATATTACCTTAACTAGTAATATAATAATAAATATAATAACTTTTAAACTAAAGATAATAATAAGGTAATTAGTTAAGTAATACATTATATAAAATATAATTTAAACTAATAGTATTAAGAGGTATATAATTAGAATATAAAGACTTAAGAAAACTATAAGATATATCTAAATATAAGTATTATAATTGTAACTAGTTTAGATATATAATATCCGCTCTTGCGAGAGATAAAGACATAGGAAGGGTCAGGCAGCAAGAGCACGATTAACCTGATGCTTATCTCGGCCGAGCTGGCAGAAGAGGCGGTCTATTGCAGTATCTATCTGACCGAGCATAGATCAGACTACAGAGCAATCCGAACCAAGTTTGACCTCACGACCTCCGAGAGACCGGTAGTGCCTAGGCTGTTGTTCAAGGACGCGCCGTGAAATGCAATTAGGGACAGAGTAGGCGAGAAGCTTACGGCGCTTCTGTAAGATAGCAACGTTTAGACATAAACAAACAGGCTGATTGGGGTGGTTTCCGATACGGTTGACCAACTAGTCCTGCGGGTAAAGCCATTACCTTATGCCAAGAGATGGTAGATGACAGACCTCACCAACCTCCGCAGAATATATATATTCTGGCGCAACCAGCAAGAGGTCGGCGCCGACCTGGTCAGCGAATCGATACTTTAGAAGCTCGAGCTAAGGAAGCAGCCAAAGGATATCACGATTCTATCAAGAAGCAGAAGAAAGAGCACTAGGACGACTTTCTTGCCAACGGGACCAACATCTGGCAAGCAGCCAAATACTACAAGCCTGGAGGCGAGACGAGTGGTGATAATGTACCTCCTCTGACGAGAGCAGACGGGACGACGACGCAGGATAAAAGTTGAGCAGGCGGAAGAACTACTCACTGCACTTTTTCCACACCTCCCAGCAGGTATAGAAGATGGAGCATTTACTCTTCTGGTGTGCGAGATTGGAGACGGGGCGTCAAGTGATGCGACAGGTCGGGCAAGACAAAATGGGACGCCTTCCTTCTTTCTAGGTGGCAAAGCAGCGTCAGATGGACCAAAGTGGGCACCTAACCTAGAGGCGGTGCGAGCGGCAGTCAGATTTGCGATAGCGACAGGAAGACTGAATCGAGAAACAAACTGAGAGGGGAAGAAGAGAAAACACTCAAATAACGCAACAGCCATCCATCGCACGGATGCACAACCGAGATCAAATGGGCGCTTAATTTCCAATCTAAAGGAGCGACAAAAGTCGGTCTCTTATATTAATTTTCAGTCTGCCGATCGCCAAGGCAGCAGGATGCTGCCTGCAATTTAGAGTTCATTGCAACCGTGAAGTCATTCACGATAGTCGTGATCCTTACCCTTGACATTACCAACAATCCTGCCAAATGTCCCACTGCTTAAATGATAAATCACGCAAACATGCTTAACTTAGCTCCAAGACAGGGCGAATAATCACAATAAGATAAAGCAAGATTTTCCTGCGGCACAATTCGCAGCGAGGATATTGATAAACGTTGGTGCCTTGGCAGAGTCTGGCTCGAGGATAATCTGGGTATTTTCGGATGGAGAAGAAAATTTCAGGAGCTGAACGATAATCCTGGTCTGCCAAATCAGCCTCGGCTCCTTCGCCTGCCTCGCAGGGCGCGGAAGCCGAGACTAGAAACGGAAGGTGCCGAAACTTCTTTTGTGCACAAGCCATAGCAGCCACAAATGTCTGTGCCGCCCAGGGTCTAGAATCTGTTTGGAACAAGTTCACCCGTCTTACTCGTTAGCTTGTCCATTGAAGCACACGACATTTCGTTTGACTCAACACAGCCCTACAAATTACAATCCTGCCAACACAATCCTCCAGACGTCATGGTCTGTTTCGAAGCCCTTTTCCAGAAAGACATGCATTGGTTATGCACCCTTATTGCTGCAACCTTCCTCAGGCTACCTGTTGGTGAAACGACTTCATTACATAAAAGAAATGTAAAAGTATTGAAGGATTCACGTCGAGATCAGCCTAACTAACCGGATGTCGGCAAAATAATTACCTTTTCTTTCTTATTGTCTTGAGAAGCTAATATGGTGTGATATCTAATGTACTTGAAAAAAGGGGCATACAGAGTACGTACATACAAACTCAATCTCTGTGTAGTGTCATGCCAAACACGGCAGCAAGTTGCCGTTTGGTAAGGCCTCCCCTTCATGTCAGGGGAAGCTGCCACTTAGCCGGACCCAGACCCCTAGACCCCACATCTTAGCATTGAGTCTAGCCCAGTCTGGACTAGGGTTGAAAATCCAATACGAGCGATTATACGACGCGACAAACCAAAATGCATCTCCAGCGCATATTGCGGCGCGGTCTAAGTAAGCGCTATTAATGATCCAGATTGCTCCTTCCTACTCGCGTGACCAACAGCAATGCCCAAACCATGTTCGGTCAGTTAATAAAGCTAGGTATTGTGGGGTGATATTAATCGAAGCTGATTATTGCCTGCCCTGTCATGTCCTGTTGCCTGCACTGCACTGCGCATTGTGAATTGTTTAATTAAGAAGAAGAATCTTGGCTCCTTTTTTCCCTTTTCCCTTCCTTTCCTCGCTTGTTAGTTAGCACGTCATTCAAGATGGTCTCCTTCAGGAGGATAAGTTTGCTATGTGTCTCAAAACTAGCCAACCAACGCCTTGCTTTCACTTTTACCACATTGGCTGTATGTGCTGCTAAAGGAGTGCATCTTCATAACCACAGATCTTCAGTGGCGCCCAAGCGCATGCTTCTCTTCTTTTTTTCCTTCTTTACTCAAGATATTCTCCTACTCCTTCTAATCAGACTTCTCCTAAGCCATTGGGTGCCCAGTGTCCCTGGCAAGCTACGGACACTCGTTAACACACTTGCATTCTCCTTGATAACTTACAATGCCGTTCTTTGCACTGTTTCAGTTTCTTTTTATCTAGTCTCAGGATCTGAAATCCATTGGCGCAATATTGGTTTCATGGCCGACCCAACTGCTCAAGCAATTATTCTATCGGGCCTGACAGCTTTCATCGGTGTCTTGTGTGTCTGCGCTTGCTTAAGCGCAGTGCTTCAGGTCGCTTGCTATTCGCTCTTTGGCTGGGGTGGAGATCTTGTCACCTGGCCCATTACTTTCATCTGTCACAAATTGGGTCATCGATTTGGTTACGATCCGTTATCGCAACGAGATGACCTGTCATGGCTCGACATCGAGAGCACCTCAAATCACGACAAGGAATTCAAGGGAAAGTTCAAGTCGCCTTCGATGTCACTGTTAAATTCACCACGAAACCCCAGAGGTGGTTCACCAGTACGAAGATCCAGACTCGGCCATTTTCTACGCATACTGCCTTACCCTATTGTTACTCTTCTGTTAACGGCACTTTTTATCCTTACTTTTATTCGACCTAAGGATCCTTCCCTAATCTTTCTTTCTTGGACAACCGGACTTTTACCTTTCATCGACTTTGCTTCGTCACCATTCCTCGACAATATTCCCTCGGTTTTCGGAAAGGGAGTACAGCGAAGCTGGGACGAACGTACCGCACTTGCACAGCCTACGCCTTTCAGCTGGCTTCCAATGGACATACCAGCCCTAGACGGTTTCAAAGATTGGTATCTCGAGAAACCACACTACAGCGCCAAGTCCGACCCTATGAAAATTTCAAACCTAGACGAGCCCTTACGAGATTCTCTCCGGGGAAAGTTGCAAGACCTCAACATTCGACATGTAGCTGTATTCTTCCTGGAAAGCACCCGAAATGATGTCTTTCCTGTCAAAAAGAACGGTTTAATCTGGAATCGATTTGCCAACACCTTTCCCGACAAACAACTTCCACAAGAGGTTCAGGAGAAGTTTGCCAACTTAACACCAACAGCAAACTTCATTACAGGCGATTATTCGGATGGATTTGAGCATATTAATAAACCAAAACGAGGAGGAATTCACTTCACTAACGCACATACCTCAGGAACATACACCCTTAAGAGCCTGACTGGTACAATCTGTGGTGTAGCTCCTCTAATCGCGGATTTCAATCTAGATTATAGCCACCATATCTACCAGCCTTGTTTACCGCATATCTTCAACGCACTAAATGAAGCAGAGAAGAAACAAGCGGGTACAAAGGAAATCAATCAGAAGGACAAGTGGAACTCTTACTTTTTCCAAGCAGCTAAACTTGACTACGATAGCCATGGTACTTTAATGTCTGCAATGGGATTCCCAGATGAGAACATAATTGGCCAGGAATATCTTCGCAGCGCAAACGCAAAGCACGGAGCAGTTACGTTAGAAAACGTCAACGACTTCGCCTTTGAGGAGGATCCACTAGAAGACTATATTACCGATATTTTCAAAGACGCCGCCACAGAAAACAGCCGCGTGTTTCTAAGCCATATCACATCTACTAGCCACCATCGATTTCACCTGCCCAAGAGAGAAAAGTATACACCTATGGCTAAAGGTCTTGAGATGATGTCGGGATATATTAACACAATTGGTTATGATGATAGATGGATTCGCAAGTTCCTTGATATTTTGGATAAGCAAGGAGTTGCCAACGAGACTTTGGTTATCTTCCAGGGCGATCACGGTGTATCTCTGCCAGAAAATGATATTGCTTCGCCATACTACAACCCCAATATTGGTGTTGAGCATGTGCCGTTAGTGCTCTCCCATCCCCAACTGCCAGCCTTCGATGTGGACGAGGCTGTGCATGCAACTCAAATTCTCCCCACAATCCTGGACGTCCTCCTCGAAACAGGCTCACTGAGCAAGACAAGCCGCCGGGCAGCCAGGGACCTAATCCGCAATTACGAAGGACAATCGCTCATCCGTCCCTTAAACAAAATCAATAAAGGCACCGGCGAGGGGCAATGGCAGTTCACTATCACCAATCCTGGACGTGCTATGCTTAGCATCCGTGACGGCCGGTATCCAGAGCGCCATCTTGTTGTGCCAATAATAGAGAACGTGGATTGGAAATTGGCAGACCTGACAAAAGACCCACACGAGCACAACCTTGTGCAAGCATTGGATTTCAAATCGTTTTTACAGGCTGTAGAGGAGAGGTATGGAAGAGAGGTTGCAGAGTGGGCAGAAGAAGGTGCATTTATGACGAGATGGTTTGTTAAGGAAAACAGCAAGCGTTGGCGTTTTGATCTTTAATAATTAGGTATAATCCTAGCTAGAAGGGATAGATAAAAATTTAATAAGAAGTTATACTTTCAGAAGATATAAGACTTAATTTAAAATCTGATATAATTATAGTAAAAGAAATTGCATATTATAGCTAGAGTGTATAAAATTGGGAAAAGTAGCTAAGTAGGTGATATAGCCGACTTAGTAATGAACTATGTTATAGAAGAATAGAAAATGCCTATAACTAGAAGAGGTGTATTGCTAATAGCGCTTTAAACTGCTCTCTCTATATTGCTAGTATATATTTTATTTTTAGTAAAAGAGGAACTTTACCGCCTCTTATTAGCTTATACCCTTATAAACTCCTTTTTTATTTAAAGACGAATAGTATTTTAGAGGTCTTAATATATTTTTTAATTAAAAACTTCTAATAAACCTTCTTATTAGCTAGTTTATTTCTTTAATATAACTTATATAGCTAGCTTTACTTTTATAATATAAAGTAATATTACCTCCTAGGTAGTTATATATAAATTAATAGCTTAATTATATATATTTTATAACTATATTATAAAAAAATAAAAAGGGCTTTGTTAATATATATAAATATAATAAAGATTTTGCCTTTTTTAATTAATTCTTACTTTTATTAGTTATTTATATTTATTATAATATATTAATTATTTTAATAGCCTTAATTATCTTTAAATATATAGCTTTTAATATATTATAAGTATTAACTTAATAATTATAATATTAAAAAAAACAAGCCTTACAGTTATAATATATAAGATAGCCTTACTTATTTTATAACTCATTACTTAGTATTATTATAACTATAGTAAAAAAGCCTAAACTAATATATAATAAAGACTGTTTATTAGGCTAATAGTATATTATAATATTCTAAAGTCTAGCTATTATAAAAACCTAGTTATAAGTTTTATTTTATAATATTAACCTTAAAGTTAATTAAGTAATAATTATATTAGCTAAGACTTAATATAGGTTTTAATATTAGTTAAATATTTATTAAAAAAATACTTTTTAGTTTTATAAATTTAAAGTTATAAACTACCTAAAAAGATATATTTATATATAAAAAAGGTTTATTTATTATATATTTAAAGTTTAATATTATAATATATATTAGTAATAAGATATATATAGCTTATAACTTAAATATAATAAAACTATTATAAAATATTATATATTATATTTAGTTACCGTTTTATAATATAAGGCTATAAACTTTAATTAGAATTTAAATAAAAAAATATAAGGATAATAAAAATAAGCTTAATAACTATAATACTAAAAATAAAAATAAAAATAATAATAATAATAAGGTTAATAAGAAATAGTATTACTAAGTATAACTAAGTTAAGATTAAAAATTATTTTAATATAAATAATAAATATTATACTTATTAAGGATTTAAGTAAAAATAAGACTACTTCCTTAATATATATATATTAAGAAAGTATAATAATAAAGGAAGTTTTTTATATTATAGCTAACCTTATTATATATTTAATAACTAAGTAGTATAAGAGGCTCTATCTTAAGGTAATTATAAGCTAACTAACTCCCTTATTAACTATAGTAATTAACCTTTTAATAGGCAGGACTATTAGGATTTATTAACCTTAATCTCTTTATAAGGTATTTTTATATAATAAGATAGGTATTTAAGTTAGATTACTTACTTTTAGTAATCCTTTATTATAAAGTCTGCTTTATATTATTATATACCTTAGTAGTAATACTCTTTAAGAGCTTTTTATATACTTCTTAAGCTTTTATAATACTTTTATTTAAGACCTTTTAGTAAATACTAATTTAAATTTAAATTTAAATATGAAGGCTAAACTTATATTTAGCTTTATAAATATATGTTAAAGTAATAATAATATAAGTAGTAAGTTAGCTTATTATTACTAATATATTATTATTATTACTAAAATCTATTTAGCCTTATAATACTATTTTTAATAAGGTAATAATAAATAAAAACTTTTATACTTTATTTCCTTTTATTTATATATATTAATAACTAAGAAGTTATATTTCTTTTTAAGCTTTTAAAGCTTACTTTTTAAGACCTTTATTTATTATTAAAATTAGTATTATATAATAAGTATTATTATATATTATTTTTTATTATTATTTAATTATTACTATTTATAATCTTTTAAATAAAGAATTTAAGCCTTATTTAATTTATCTTTATATTTAGTAATTTAAAATATATTAAAAGTTATTATTATCTAAAATACCTTTTTCTTAAGAATATTAAAGCTAAGATTTTAAAAGGTTTACCTAGCTAATTATAATAAGTTTATTATAAATCTTATACTTAGTTTAAATTACTACTTTTTTTTACTAATTTTACTTTATTTATTTTTATATATAAGGTTAATTAATTATAACGTGTTTAATAAGCAAGTAACCTAAATAAGTAAGTAACTTAAAAATCCTTTACCTTATAATATTTCTATTTAATTAAATACTTCTTGACTACTAAGTATATTATAATAATTAAATAAAGCTAGAATCCTTCTTATCCTTTAGGCCCTTTAAATAACCTAAAATTAAATATATAATAGGCAGTAACTAGGTATAAGGTCTATTATTATACCTTATAATATTATTAAAATAGCATTTAATTTTAAGATAATTCTATCTTAAAATTATAAAGACTATTTAATTTAAAAAAGTAAATAATAGTTTAATTTATTCTTAATTTAGGTTTATAAGGATTTCCTTTATAACTATAATTTATAAAAGAAATAGCTAATTCTCTACTTATAGACTCTTATATATTACTTATTAGCAAGTACTAGGCTTATAACTTTATAAAGTAATAATTAAAGTTAAAAATATATTTATTTTATAAATATAATTATTAAAAAGCTAAATATAAAGATCTTATTATTATTTATAGCTAGTTTAAGCTTATATAAAATATAATTATAAAGTATAATATTTACTTAAATAATATTTAAGACTTTAATATGACTAGCTTTATAATAGGCCTTATTATAGTTAGAATAGTTATTATAGGTTTAGAAATATAAAAAAGGCTAAAATTAATATAGCTTAAAAACTAAGAATAAATTATTATAATTTAGGTAATTAATATAAAAGGTTAATTAATTATACTATTTATTATTAATATAGGCTAATATTACCTTATAAATTAATATTAAGAATATAACCTTTTAGGTAATTAGGTTATTATAATAATCTAAAATAAATAAATAAATAATAAGCTAGGCCTTAAGTAGCTAAAATACTTTAATTAGTTTATAATTAAATAATTAAATACTTAATATTATCTTCTAATCCTTAATAATTATAAAAGCTATTACTTAGCTAATTTTAAGAAATATTATAAAGAAAATAAGATTATTATACTTTATATGCCTGCTTATTATAATAGTTATAGCAAGCATTCTAGGATAAGAGGTCTAAGCTAGTTAGTAGGGTTAAGTAGATATCTATAATAATAAGCATAAAGGAATAAATTCCCTAGAGGACTTTAGCAAATAGGCCTTTCAAGGCTTTTTATGTTTTTTTCCCTTATTATACTTTTCTTATATATAATTTTATACTCTTTTCCTTTATATCTAATATTATTAAACTAATAGTTTAATTCTCTATTTTATAATAAAGACCCTATCTTAATTAAACCTAACTAGCAGTTTATACTTAGCTTATAGTTAAGAAGTATTAGAAGATATTATCTTATATAGTCTTTTCTTTATTATTACTCTTTACCTTTAAATTATATATTTTATTTACTTTAGCCTCTTAATATTAAGTACTTTCTGCTACTAAAATAGGCTTAAAGTTAAGAAATAAAGTATTTAATTAAATACTTTATAACTTATATTTTTAAGACTAAGTTCTTTTTTACCTTTTATATTATATTTAAAGCTACCTTTATAAAAACTAATATTTAAGAGGGTTTTAAAAGAGCTAGGCTTACTCCTCTTAACTTAAAAACTATAATCTTAAAGCTTAATATATAGCTATAGACCTTAATACCTCTTAAGAAGGCTATTTAATTATTAATATTATAGGCTTTAAAGACTTTAAAGATAGTAATTAAGGCCTAATTTTAGTTTAAAAACCTTAAAAAGTAAATTAAAAGGTATTATAATAGCTTTTTAAAGTTTATTATTAAAACTTTAAAGTTAGTTATTAAGGTAATAAAGGCAGTTATATATAAAGTTACCTTATTAAAGGCTAAGCTTTATAATCTTTAAAATATAAATAAGATATTAAGTTAATATTATAAGGTAAAAAAGACTAAATTATAAAAAAGAGATATTATAATTATATAAAAAGTATTATAAGTAATTAATTAAATAAATATTAATATATAAATAATAGTTAAATTGTTAAAAAGTAATAATTAAAGAAAGTTAAAGTAATTAGGTAGTTAATATTATAATATATATAATAAAGGCAGTTATAATATAAAGACTTATAAGGATATTCTTAAGTTATTTAAGGAGGAATTTAGTAAGTAAAAGCTAGCCTTTTTAAATTATAGCTTAAGCTTTCGAGCTATAGCTTAAAAAGGTTAAGGAAAGTGCGGCGCTTGCTTATCTATAGTGCTTGCTTATTAAATATATTATATATAAGTCTTTAATATATTAAAAAACTAAGGATATTATAATATTAGTCTTTAAGGCATTATATAGTTATAAAAGCTATTATAAACCTTATTTCTAATAATAAAAGTAAGAGAAAAATAGGATTAATTATTTTCTTTATTTTTAGCTTTTTCTTAAGAAGAAATTTAACTACTAGTTAGTTTATAAGTAAGAAAATCCTTAACTTTTTAAAGCCTGTATTAAAGGTCTCTTAAAAAAATTAATATTAATATATAAAAAAAGGGCTTTTAAAAGAAGGTTAAGCTATAAGCTTTTTACTTAAAAAGCTTTTATAAAGTTATAGTAATTAAAGGTTAGCTTTTTCTTCCTTAATACCATATAAAGCTTTCTTTAATATATATTCTTTAGATATTAAAATATACTTATATCTATAAGCTATAAGATATATATTAAATATAATAATAAGAAGGTAATAAGGATATTTAATTTTATATACTATTTTTAAAAGGCAAAAAAGCTATAATTAGTAAAGCTATTAATAATAAGCAGCCTTTATATAAGACTTTCTATTTTAATAGTTTTAATATTTAAAAAGAGATTATATTACTTAAAGGTATTTTTAAGTTATTATAAATACTTATTATAGCTAAAATACTACTTAAAATCAAGTTAATAATATTAAATAATAGCTAACTTCTCTTAAGAATAGTAGTTAAAATGCTTTACTTATTATAGTATTATCTTAGTATTAGAAAAGGCTATATCTAATTATATAAATTATATTTAAGAATTGCTCTTAATTTAAGCCTATTTTAGTATTAAAAAGCTCTTAAAGATTAGCTATAAAAAAGTTATATTACTTATAATATTACTTATACTAATAATAATATAGCTTTTTTAATTAATATAGAAAAAAACCTTTATAAATAACTTCTTTTATATATATATAATAAGGCATTTTATATACTCTTATAAAATCCCTATTTTAACTCTAGCTTAGTTAGTATTTTAATACTTAAAGGTATTAATTTTATAATTAATAATAACTTTAATAAGTTACTAAAACTACTACTTAATCTCCTTAATACCTACTTCTTTATATATTATATAAAAAGCTTCTTTAGTTATAAGAATTAATTTATTAAGCTTTAGATAATTATTATAAAAATACCTATATTATATTTTACTAACTAGCTTTATATTAAGATCTTAATAGTAATATAATATATTTATAATATTTTTAATTTTATATTTAGAGGTAAATAGGCTTAACTTTTATATTTATATTATAAAAGTTATAATAGTTTTTTCTTCTTTCTTTATTAATAGCCTTAATTACCTTCTTTATTAATTAAGAAAGTCTTTAATTTTAAGGATATTTATAGTCTTAGGTTTCTTTATAACATAAATAATAATTACTTACTTAAAGCTATAAAAACACTTCTTAGCTTAATAAAGGCTTAAAGATTAGGCAGTATTATAAGAGCAGCTACTTTAGAGTTATTAATATATAGAAATAATTACTTAAATAACCCTAAGATTTATAAATAAGTATATAATTTATTTAAATAGTTTATTTACTAATTAATATCTTTAAAATCTTAATTTTAAGTAAGGAAACCTAAAAAATCGCAATAGCCGGCAGTGCAGGGCTATCTCAGGGTTTTGTGCCTAATTAAGCTTGCTTAGTTAGCCTCCCCCCCCGGCTCGAGCCAACAGGTAATTAATTTATAAAATCTTTTAAATTTATAATATTTTTAAGCTTATAAATCTTCTTAATTAATATCTTTATAATATAAAACTACTTAAAAAGGTTTTAATTATTAAATTTATTAAAAATATAAGTCTTTATATTTATAATTATTAAAGTTTTAAATAAAAGTTATTTATTTAAATAATAATATATCTTATTAATTAATAAGTTATTTTATTAATTAATAAGTTATTTTATTAGTTAATAATTTATTTCTTATAATTATAATTATGTTTTTAAAAATTTAATTTTAAGATTTTTAATTATTAAATGTTACGATTCGTGCCCGTAACAGCGCTGTAAGGCTTCTATAAGGCAGCTGTAGCACACCCATAATTGCTTGCATAGCGATTATGGCCCGATCTTTTGCCCTGTGGTTTAACGGCTTGTGCAACCGTTACATTAAATTATTAATTAATTAATTAAACTACTTAATTAAGGCCTTTTTAATATAGTCTAGCTAATCTCTAAAATAGGAATAAAATATTATATAACTCTTCTATTTTAGGAAAAGTAGCTCCTTTATCTAAAATGCCTTGCTAGTTGGCATCTAGCGGTTTGACAGAGCGTCTTATTGTTGTATAACTATATAGCAGTTGTACTTATATAACAACACTACAATACGCATGTATGCTCGGACTGACCTTTGTGTCGTTATTAATCAATCGATAGTTACACCATGGCTATGGGTACGGCTTTTATTACAACCATTTCCAACCTGCTTTAAACTCCGACGCAGACAGGCTGATTAGATGGGTGCTAAGCCAACGGGATTACAGATAATGGAGACTGGCACTATGGTACCTTGGAAGTGGTTGCCGTGGCAGGCTGTTTCAGTGGCGGCCAAGGTTGGCGTGAATCACCTCGTTGAGCTCTCGAATTCTAGCCAATCTTCTTCCATCCTTCACTGACAAGGCTTCGGAGATGAATAAAGTCAGTGTGTGCTCCTCATTGCTTTGGTGTTCCTAGCATAATAGATTCTTGTGGGTTAATTGGTCACAACAGCCACCCGCCGTCCTGGTTAGTAACCGACTCTGTGACCAAGGAACGCTGTCTTGAAGAGCACGAGGTTCTGGTTGGGTCACCCAAGGTGAAGCAGTTTGTCATGTCACTCTTAGCCATCTGGGGAAATCCAATGGGTATGGCGCACAAACTGACAGCGCATACATGGATGGAGCTTTCGATGAGGTCACATGACCATGAGGATAGGACTTGTCGGCGTTTTCAACCGTCGGATACAATTTTGCCCATTAATTAGTCCCATAGCGAACCTCACGGCTGTCTAGTTCGGGCCGCAAGACATTGTCACCCATCTCATACGGAGGTGCTGCAGGTACAGGCGCACATTCCGTAGTTTGCTCCATCTCAGATCTTGCTCCTTCACCGACTCGCCTGGGCGCAGAAATCGCGTTGCGCGCTCTCTTCTTACGCCGCTGGAGGAACAACATGGCTGCAGTTAGAAGAATCGCCAAACCTACAACGGGGAGAATAACGGCAAGAACGATCGTGGCGTCTTTTGAAAAACCGGAGCTTGAGTCTGTTTCGTCATTCGTCGGGGCCGTCGCTGATGCGGTATGATCGGATGTTTGCTCAGCTTGCAGCGGTCCGACGATGTATGTTGTTGGCGTTTCCCCGCAACCCCAGGAAGTAAACTTGGCGTTGTCGTCAGAAGCGGTTTGGTAAATGAAGTAGAGGCACCGCGACGAGGCTCCGTAGGTGCTAAGAGTAGTTGTCAATCTTGGATATCACACTCAGCAGCAGTCCTACCATTTCATGATTGGAGAGTAAGGGCAGAGTGAGGCAGCAGTGCCCCCACAATCGGGAGCTGAAGCATCCTCACATGTAGCGGGGATGTAGCAGCTTGTCTCATCGCAACAGCCCCATGACTTGCCGCCGCTGGGAGTGCTGCAGGTGGATGATGAAGCGCAGCCTGCCTTGTAGTCTTTCCAAGAGTGAATGGCAGCAGTTAGCCGGTCTGACTCCGTGTCCCAGCCATATTGTCAGGTGCTTACCCGGATTGTCAGAAAAGTAGCCGCAGATTTGTGCATCTGTAGTCGCCTTTAGCGCCTCCACTTGGACGGCGTCAGGTTCGTGTATGTAAGGCGGGCTGTTTCCCGGCGGTCGGATTTCGTCCATCTTGCCAGTACTCTCGACGTGAGGCCAGCTGAAGTTGATGTGCAAAAACTGCGTGTTATGAAACCATTTCCGGCTCGTAATCTCATGATTTTCAGGGCAGATTGTGAAAAGGTTGAGATATCAACCTCCGATATTTGACGGTGGTCTCTCGAGCATACAATCACGTGTTAAAAGTTTGGAATCACCCAGACCGACCCCGCATTTCACAGCAAAGTAGCCAAACCATTACAACAACTTTAATCAACAGTATTATAGCCAAAGATAATGCCATTAGGGAAAATAGGAGTCGACATAGGTTTTATTTAACCCTTACATTAAGTTATTAAATTAATTATCTATTATATTTATAGTCTTCTTTAAAAGAGGGGTAATTTATTAAGTAGCTTATTTATTAAACTATTAAATAATTAATTAAACTATTTAACTAGGGGCTTTTTAATATAGCCTAGCTATTCTTTAAGAGAGAGGTAAAATATTATATAACTCTTTTATTTTAAAAAACATAGCTCCTTTAATTAAAAAGCCTTCTTAATTAATGTTTAATAATTTAATATACCTCCTTAACGTAATAAGATTTTAATACTTTAAGGCTATTATTAATTTAATCTCTTTCTTTTATAAATAAGGATTTTATATTTTTTTTTAAAAAAAAGTAACTTTATTTAAGATTTTATAATTTTAATTAATATATATTTTATTAATTTAATTATTTATAAGTTATTATTTTAATTATAAGTTTTTTTAATTAAATTTTTACTTTAAGGTTTTATATTATATTAATAATATATTAATATTATAATTAATTTACTTATTTAATTATATAGCCTATCTTATAACTTTTTTAATTTTCTTTTTATTATTAATATTAAATATCTTTAACTTTAAGTAACTTAAACTTATATAAAACTTAATATATTTTTCCTCTAAACCTTATAATTATCCTACTTTTATCTTAAATATTATATTATAAGTTCTTAATCTTTTTTAATACTTTCTTAGCCTATTATTAAATATCTTTAAGCTATTTATTATAAAAGCTATTATTAAGGGCCTTAAGGAACCCCCTTTCCCTTTTATTTAATTATACCTTTTTATATAACTTCCTTTTTAAATCCTTAATCTTTTATTTCTTATATTTAAAGAAATCTTTATTAATTAAAAGGTTTTTATAGATAAACTATATAAATAAAAAGATTTTATAATTAAAAATTATTATTTTAATATAATTATTATTATCTTTATTAAATTAGGCCTTTTTAATATTTATATATATTATATATAATATATTACCTTTACCTTTATTTTATTTAAATACTTTTTTAATTTTAAGGATTATATTATAACTTTTAATTAAATAAGGCTTATTAAGCCTAAGTTCTTATAGGCTTTTTTAAAGTATTATATTAAAGTAGTTATAATATTATTAATAGTTATAGCTAGAAAAGGGAAAGTTAAGTTAAATAACTTATTATAGAAATATAATAAATAATTAAAGAATAATAGCCTTTAAAGTAAGTTAAAGGAAGAAGGTTAAAGCTAGCTAATAGATAGGTAAGGCCTTTTAGCTTATATATATATAGCTAGGTTTAAGCTATAATTAAAGTAGTTAATTATAATAATTTAACTTAACTTAATAAAGCTTTATTAGTTATAAGGGTAATAAATATTTAAATTATATTAAACTTTAGAAATACTTAAATATACCTTTTAAGGCTAACTTATATACTTAAAAAAACCAAAATATCTTTATCCTTTTTCTTAAAAGTAAAGATTATATTATTTATATAAAGAAATATTAAAATATCTTCTTTTTAATAATA
>WEXE01000544.1:0-102771 GCA_011035825.1 Fusarium cf. hostae
TTTAAAAAAAAAAAAAAAAAAAAAAAAAAAAAAAAAAAAAAAAAAAAAAGAATAAGTGATTATCGTATTATATATACTTTAGCTAATTATTATATAATTTAATAACCTAATACTTCTGTTATAATATTATTTTTATTAAGATTAATTATAATATATATATTCTAATTTTTTACTTAATTAAATTAGATAGAAATTATACTACTTTTTAGCTATTATTATAAATTGCTGTTATTTTATTTTAGTTTATAATAAGTATAACCTACTTAATTAATATAAATATATCTTAAATTAGCTATTATAAGTTATAGTATTATATTAATATTATTTTAAATTTCCTACCTAGAAGCCTGCCTTATATATATATATATATACTTAATATCTTTTAAAGTAAATATAAGTTATAAAGCTAGATTTTAATATTTTACTATTTTTACTAGTTTTATCTTTTATCTTATATTAATACTTTTATTAATTATATTACTTTTACTAGCCTAGGCTTTAATTAATTATTCTTTAGATTACTTATAAATAATTAACTTACTTAAAGTTATATTATATTATTAATTATCTGTCTTATATTAATTATTTTATTAACTTTTTAATATAATTCCTTAAATAACTAGTTTAGCATTTTATATGTCTTTATATCTTAATTATAAAGTACATAAGTAAGTTTTTTAATATTAAGCTCTTTACTTATAAAAAATAGTGCCTCTCTAATATCTGCCTATTATATTAATAGCTACCCTCTTATTTTTTCATAATACTCTTTTTTATATATTATTTACGTAATACTTATATTTATAATAATATAACTATTAATATATATTATATAATACTTTCTAAATATAAGTATTACCTTTACTCTAACCTTACTTTAATTCTATAATTAACCTTTAAATATAATCTTTAAAAAGAATAAGTAGGCCTATTATAATAAATTAACTAATATATCTATATATAAATATAGCTTTATATAGCCTAGTATAAATTACTTAATACCTAATATTATATAAAAGTATAATAATAAGTTTATATATATATTTCTATTAATTTTTATTTTTATTTTATTTCTTATTATTAGTATTTATATTTTTAATATTATAAAACTTACTATCTTAACTTTTAGTAAATATGTTTTTTTAAAGCTCTTTATTGATATTATATAATAAGCTTTACTACTTATTTATAAATTAAATAGCCTAGTATAAAGATATCTTCTTATATTTAATATATTATAACCTCTAGTAAAAGCTTAAATAATAGTACTTTATTAAGTAATATTTAATTATTAATACCTTTCTACCTTTTTAGCTAAATAATATATTATTTAGATTTATTATTATAATATTAATAAGCTATTATAATATTTCTATTAATATATTATTAAGTTATTAGTAGTAGTAGTTTACCTTATAATTAAAGCTTTACTTAAGTTAATTAAGTAATAATTACTTATATATTACTTTTTTATCTTCTTACCTAGCCTAACTTCTTTTAACTACCTTTATTTATATTTATATAGCTACTTTATAAATATTAAGTAAATCTTAGAAAGTAAAGTATTATACTTAATATAGCCTTTTAACTTATATTAAATTATATTTTATATTTTTTTTTATATCTTTTTTTTCAGAGTTATATAATATTTTCTTTTTTTAATTAGGCCTAACTTATAATAATTATCTCTTTTATAATATTATATTTTATAATATTACTTTTATCTTACATAATTTAATACTAAGTATATTTCTTACTTATTTAAGTATATTATATACCTTGTTTTTATTAAACTTTTATTATTTTATATTTTACTTTTTTTTAATAGTATATAATATTATCTTAGAATATTCCAAGATATTTATATTTAATATAATTATACTCTTTTAATATTAAGAGCTATTAAATAGCTATATTACTATTTATTAAAACCTCTTCATAAAGAGGGACGCCACGTAGCGCGATTGGGTGCATACCTGGAATGCGATGGGAACTGGCGGGCATTGGATCTTTACATAATAATTATCTGCCCCTTTATCGGGCATGCGGTTATACTCTATGATGGTATGGACACCCGGGCCCGGGAGAGTCTACTGCCATATCTTGGCTTTGATCTCTGGGGCCAGGAGTCTAAATTGAGGAAAGATCATGACCTGGTTCTGTGCTTGAGACATGGTGAGATGGATGTGAAGGAAGATAAATACAAAGAAAGATGAATGTAAAGAAAGTTAAAGTTGAATATGAATGAAGTTGAATGTGCAAGGAGATCAAGAAGTAACAGAGAGAGTTAGTGGCAGATTATGAGGGAACGGAACTACCAGTCTTAGTCAAGAGACCTACGTTGGTAGTCCTGGCTCAATGCCACTATATCAGGTTGCTCCTCTCTTTGACCACCATGGTGCCAGCGCACCATTTTTAAAATTGATATGCCAGGAAAGAACATGGATGTGAGCAAACATGCGAAGAAAACATGGCAGTAACGTGCCAAAACTTTCTGGTTAGCTCGTAAGCGATGCAGCAAGCCGAAATCCTCCCCCCGGAATCTTCCATCCACTCTATTGGTCCCAGTAGTTCTCGCTGACAAAACTGATGTCGCCTGGAACAAGCCCTCACAGTAATTTCCAAAGCCTAGACAAACAGAAGAGCCTGAAATCCGTGTTCCTGCTTGACCGATCCTGACTAGAAGTTTTTTCATGTAGAGTTTAACGCTTGGGAGATGTCTCTCTTTCGCCTGCATGGATATGGATTGCATGATTGAAACAACATTGTCTTAGCTCTGGGAGGGAGCCTGTGCGTTCTAATCTACAAACAGCTAATCTGTGGCGTGCCGAGCTGGCAGACGCCAAGAATAGAGGGTCAACGCTTAGACATAAGTCACCAACGTGAAGGGCGAGATTTAATGTTACTCATGTCACTACCCATGGGCCGGGATTCAGGGCTCAGAAGAGGGTTGGGTCGACAGAGACGACATGACCCTGGTAGCTATCTGTGCATACGTGATCCCTGACCCGATTCAGATGGACAAGCATGTCTAGCCCGATCTGCGCTGGTGACCGGCCCTTCTGGACCTTGCTTGTGAGGGAAATGTGCCTGGATCGATAGAGTATCTACCCAGCATGTCATAGCCTCCCCGCAAGCGGCCTGTGCCGTCTGCAGCGGGGTACATTACGGTGTAGATGATGCATGTGTTATTTGCAGTTGAGACCTGTGGCTGAGAGCTTATAATCACCACACAGAACTTAGCATGTACACCTCAGTAGTGAAGTTGAAGTTATGCATCCAAATTACGATTTGGATTGCACATATTAAATATTTTGCACTAAATGCCTAAGATGATGTAGTATGACAAGGAGCGAAATAAACTTAGAAACCGGGCATTTGCATATTATCACATTTCTCAAGCCAGCCCAACGTTGCTGAATGACCATCTTCCGATTGATGTGCCAAGCAGCGGTCAGACTTTGTACTGTTGGGTGAGCAGCGCCAAATTACCAGCTCAAGTGAAAAAGTCCAACTAAAACGAAAGAGCCTGTTTCAGTCTCACCAAATGCTGGCTCCCATCGTTGGCGTTGGTAACAGCCGGAGGTCCATTGCCACGCGGCTCATTCTCCAGCTTGGTTCGGAATTCCGATGAGTCCCACTTAGAGTGGCAAACAGTTGTTTCCCATGCTGTGCCAGAGACATTTAACGCTGAGCTGGTGGGCCTCCTTGGAACATCACATCCTTGCTTGTTTGATCATGATCTTGAGTATCCGTACCATCGCTAAGATCTTGGTTGGTGAGGCTCACAGAGATCCTTTGTCTTGATAGTGGGCTTTGGATGAGTTTTCTCCCTCTTCTGTTGTAGTTGGAGGGGGGGGCTGGATTATGTCTCTTCCAGCTGGGACCGTGTATGTCACCACAACAGAAAGACATGATGTACTGAGATTAGTTTACACTACTTCACTGTAGTCTATACTACAATCAGCTCACTATGGTTTATACTACAATTAGGTTACTGTAGTTTATACTAAAATCTTATCTCATAAAACATCACGGCTTGACTGTTTAACCCTTCTTCCGCCTACACAACCCCTTTCATCAACGTGGCTCACCCTGGAGCCTCCGCACTGTCCTCGTTTCATTATATTGACATCCATGATTGCAGTGGCTTTGGCATCAAGCTAACCTTCGCCCAGTCTCACTTCCCCTTCAAAACAGTAGACAGCCGCCTCTGCCCATACCGCATCGCCCTCACCTCAAACCGCTGATAGTCATGTAGCGAACTCCCTTTGGTCAATCTTCTTCAATACTGGCTCGGTTCTTCTCCAGATTTCACGCACGGTAATGTCGTCGCCCACCATGCCAATGATGCTGTGGAGAGGGACTTTCTTGATCGTTATGAGCTTGGAAATGTTCATCGGTGACCTAATAGGTGAGTACTTGAGTCAAACCGAGCCCCTTGAATGATAAGCATGCTTATAGCCTCTTTCCAGCTGCATGATAACCTAGTTATCAGTGCCTCGGACTATTTCAGTAACCCTTCTCAGACGCAATTAACCTTATGCACTCCAAGCTTGGCACCCTGTATCCATTTCTCTATTTCCCCTCCACAGCCTCAATCGTTTTGTATGTTTTACTAGATCTTGTTTCGGCTTCGACATTGGTCTTGCCGATCTCTCTTTTTACCAGCTTGTCACTCCCCTTTTCACACTGGGCAATCTCCTTGACAAAGGTCAATTTGTCTTAGTCTGCCTTGAAAGTTTTCTTCTTCTCAAATAGGACTTCACTGAGTTCTCAGCCTCTTTCGACTTCGGCATCCATAAACACGATACACTAGGAGGTAGGAGTGATAGGGTGAAGATTGAGGGCGCCATGAGCTGAAGAAATGGAGAAGGTTGCGTGTGCTTTATCTGAAGGCATCATCTGTGGGTTCCATGTTCCTTTAACGGTCGGCGGTGATGCTCCTGACACCCTTATTGCCGGCGAGGGGCGTGAGATGGGAGACATTTAAGGGTTGGAGAAGTGGACGAGCTGAGTTGGCTAGCCTGTGTGGATTGTCCGTCCCATTCTCACGCACAATTCGCATTTCTTAAGTTTAGAACTCGCTTCATCCACCCTCCTCTTCCCCATGTACTTGAATTGCAGCGGAAGTTCCTACCGAGCGGCTGAAGCCATTGTGGAGGGTACGATGATAAACGCTGTAAGGTCGTGGTGAGCGAAGAGCATATGAACCTCAGTCCGGGAGGGTAGGGAAGAGTCGGAGTTCAAGACTGCTGAAGTTTGAGTCCAAGGAAAGTGCAACTATTATGATTTATCATGAGAAATTGGCAGCTTAGGTCAAGAAAAGAACGATTAGGATTGATAAGTTGCCAAGGATCTTGCTGGCAACAAGGGCATAAGATCCATCAGCGAACATTCAATAGCAATAGCAGCAATGGCAGCAATGGCAGCAATCACAGTCGCAGCTCTTACAGTTATAGGCAATACAAGTGGTGAGAGGTCGATGAGTAAAGACAAGTTTCTCGTAGATAGCTATGCAAATGAAGATGCTGCTGGTGGAAGTCTGAACGGGAGAACTTTTTCGTGCGGTCGTTTGGTTTTCTTGGTATTTGTTCATCATCCTCAATCTGTAGGAGGCACATCCTTCGGTGGGGAGAGATCTGACAACAGAGGCGACTGTGATGTTTTGAAGATTTGAAAAGATTGAAAGAGAAAAGGGGGGGGGGGAATCGAGGTGGTGATTTGGTGATATATCGGAAGCTTGCGAGGTGGTGATATAATGACTTTGCGGATCCTGCTTGGGACTAGATGGCTGCGGGACAAGATCACAGAAGGCAGTGAAGAAGCAATCCATCGTCAGGGGGGTACAACCGGATCAAGGAGGCTTGTACGAGTGCCGGAAGTCTCTGAAATAGTCATCGTGGTTAGATGGGCGGCTGGTGTCGTGATACCAAGAAACGCTTCAAAGTCTTGACACTCAATAGGACTACAGTCGCACAGCTACGCATAATTGTATCTCTTCAAGTCGTTTGCCCAAGCACGTAAAGGAGTTGGATGTTGCGAGTGCAGATTATCATAGTCAAAACAGAAGGGCGGTTATAGTTGCGAGGGTTCTGGCCAGCGTAGAAGGATGAGGAGATAATGCTGTCAGCGGCGTACGTCAAGTCTGTGGATGATGGCTGGTAGCTCAGAAGGCGATATATGAACTCAATGATAATTCAGGATGATGACACTGGGAGATCTGTACCTTTGACATCGAGCGGCACAGTTCATTCGTACCTATGCTATCTAATCAAAGGCTTAGTCTACAAGGTCAAGGGAGGGTTTATCGTCCAAGTCGGGCATTGAGAATAGGCCCGGGGACACCAACAATGCGGCTATGGAGCTGGAGGGCGATTTCCTGCCTCCAACTGCTGAGTCTTGATGTCTGGACATCAAGTCTGCGCTCGGAACCAAGCTTGCCTTTTGGCTCTGCTGTTTGTGAGCAACGGCAATATCGTTGTAGGTATTCCGATGAGTTGGCTATTGTCAGAGCCCTCAATACCACCAAGGGCAGGAAGCAAACCTCCATCGAAGGGAAACGATCCAAGAGACTAGTGTCACACTTATTGCTAACGACAGCAGTGCCTTTTACAAGCCACATTGCTTCATGCCGGCATCAACAAGCTTGTTGCCTTGTAGCAGTGGTCAACTCGGTAAAGAGCGTCATAGGCATTGAGTTCTCGCTGTGCGCTTTTGTATCCGTCTTGGAGACTAGCAGACAGTCGAGCGAAGTAGGAGCAAAGGCGGGGTTGGTCGACTGGTCGTCCCAGCGGCTGAGCTATTCTGTGCACCATTCCTGCGGACTTGAGCCGTCAATCGTTGCGTCAAATTTGCTTGGATGAAGACTTGGCCCAGCAATTTGGAAGATAGTTGCCGATCTCCAGTTGTGAGAAAATACATAACAAGGTCAGGTTGCAGCGATCCAAGTTTTAGCAATTTGTGCTCCCGGCGACTTTATATTACGGAAACGTCAAAGAGAAGCATCGTTAGTTAACAAAGGCACTAATAAACCAAGTAGCAAGATAGACCTAATGTTTCTTTCTGCACTAGTTTCGATACTTAGCCACCCATAGCATTGACCCCAAGTCCTCGAAACCAAGCGGGCACGTTGGTAATAACAGCAACTTGATTGATATGCACTCTCCATCAGCAATTCGTTGCTTATCATGTCCGTTGGTTGTCAAGCGATCTGCATCCTTGTAACAACTGATCTCTTCGTCCCTGTCGTGAGAAGCGTTGGAGATATACAAATTCGAATAGAATGGCGGAGCATGGCGCTGGGAGACAGGCGTAGTCGATCTTCTACTGACGAAGGAGTCGAGGGAGTAATAACAGCCTGTGCGTAAAGCTTGCTCCAGTCTGTTGGGGGAGGCTTGTATGCATTCCCCGGGTTTAGTCCCGTGTTCGCAGTAGCATACAGTATTTCATCAGTTGAGCTTGAGTTATATCGAGTCTAGATGGCTAGAGGCTAGGTTAAAGTGATCCACTCGTTAGTCTACATCTTCTTGTCGTTGACCTGCAATTCGTGCTCCCATCTTCGCGCAAAGGGCCCTTGGGGTTGGCCTTTTTCCCAATAGAAGGGCTAATTCATTGGTTCATGGAATGGCAGTTGGTCATAAGAAGGTATCCTTGGGAAGCGTTCGATTAACCCGGCGGTGTTGGATCAATTAGAGCGTTTAATCCACTCCCTGTTGCTTGTCTTGGCCCGGAGTGTGTATTTCGGCGCTGTGTTATCCATCTAGGTTGGTTCGTTTGACTATATGCTTCTGTATCAGTGGTGAGGCTAGGTGTTTCATTTTCATACTAGGCTAGACAGCTTTGCTTATCACCTAATAAGTATTCGATCGAGGTGCGGCGAGAGACGGGTTGGGGGGCCAAGGAATGGTCGGTTGAGGCGACAATCTGTAACCAAGCGTCAGTTGAATAATGCCACTATAGATAGAATTTATTTACTGGTTTCTTGACTGGCTACACAGTCTTCTGAGTGTGTATGTACTTTGAATATTGATGACAGTAACAGCCAGTTAAAGATAGGGAGCTCTTTATTGTGCAGAAGGAATGCATGAACCTGCCTACATAAATTACGCAATGATTGAAAGGAGAAACGGGGTATCCAAGTCATATTAAACTGAATTAACATATCTATACCTAATAAATCTATCTTCCGGTTAAACGCCGTGGATAAGGCCGGTCAAGATTGACCGAGATGATGACTCAATCTTAAGTGCCAGAATACAGTAATTCATTCACAAGCTTGTTGCAACGTGGAATCACGATATCCTCCCTTAATGGTTTGTATTTCAACGTATTCAAACCATCGTTTTGGACAACCAGTCAAAGGAAACAATGGTTAGAATTGCCTAGATTCAAGTGGTGGGCTAGGTTTGACTGACGCAGCGCAAATGAATAAACAGACCGACCGTTCGTCTATAGTAACCAAAGAATGTAGTAGGAGTTGAACATGTAGGGTTAGCAACGGACAATTCTGTGCAGTCGATGCATGTTTGTGGGGACATGAAGGAGAACTTGGTCGAAAATCTCAAATCGAAGAGTGAGAGAAAGAGAGTCCGGTCAGTGATGAAGCGGCTTAGTCTTGATCTTGGTCCTGGGTTTGTTAACTATGGGCAAGGTCAACAATTTAGAGCTTTATTAACTTACCTCTGGAAAAGAACCTGAATGTAAAGAGGAAAGAGAGAATAGAAGCTTGAATGACTTTTACCCAGCTCTAGGTTAAGTTGCGCACAGAGTACAATCACAGTCAACTGTTCTTGTGGCCCGTGCACAGCTCACAACAAAGTCAGTGGTCATAAAAGCGAGGAAACTCGATGAGAACAGGGTGGAGGTGAATGGAAGGTAATTTTTTCTTTAGAGGCAAAGCCTGAGAGTTCTGTGATAGAATCAACCAGGTAGAGATACTTACATATTCGCTGGTATCAGATCCCATTAACTAATGCAGAACTCCTAACATTGACATTTATGTTCAAATTTGCTAATTGCTATTTCAGAATGACTGGGCTTATGGTTTTGAGTGACATTAGGCTCATGGCTGCTATCGTTGATTGACTTTGTTGGACACAAAACAAACCGCGCCTTTCACGAAGTTGGCACGTCGTCACGTGGACTCTGCCCCGTCGTTTTAGCCAAGGGACACCACTCAAGTTGCACTTTGCAGAGAACAAACAAACTACATTGAACAAATTGACTGGTACAATCCAAGTACAGCAATGAAGTCGAACAAGTCGCGAAAACGATCGACCGAGCTTTCCAGCGCTACGATGAACCTGGCGCAGAGGAACCATGCAACTGAGTCCAGTATGACCTCACAAGATTACCGCCTGAGTCTTGTCCATGGGGGAGCTCCAAGAAGGACTCATGTCCTATTGGCAGAGGTTGACAGACCCGCGGGTAATGTACTCAGACGCCGCTATCCTCGCCCTGCTCAATGGTGTCCTATGTGATCTCGGGGCTGGCAGACGACGCCTGACACGGGTTTCGCCAGGATACTGTGTTGAGGGAGAAGACACGTCACGGCTGGTGCTTGTTCCCACTGGCAATAACCTTCTGGCCCTGACTTGAGACAGTGGCTTCTCTGAGACGGAGATTGCGAGTGTTGCTATGCAATATAAGCTCGATGTGCGCGTGGCCTTGACTGGATCGGACATAAATCACCTTTGGTTGATATCATGCAGCGTTGACTTGGTGGATTTCTAATCATCTCATGTCAATTTGGTGATAGCATGATATGCATGCAAATAACTAATCCCTATCAAACATGCTACTGTAAACATTGACGCTCCGTTCCCAGTCTCTATCGACAGCCTACACTTATGCGCATTGCATATGATGGCGGAACCCTGGTTGCGAATGAGAATATGTAGCTATGCGGACTGAGTTGTGTTATGAAAGGATGCATTGCATATGTCTACCGCTCGGTTAGTTGCGACACATACGTGGTCTCTGCGCCGCTGAACTTACTGTTACTTTATACAGATCATGTTTCGTCGCTCTGGTGCGTTCGAAACGCCCTGGCTCCGTGTCAATCGGGCTGGGTCTATGGTTCGTAGGCTGCACCAGCGGGTGTATTGGTTGTTGGGGAGTTGCTGCACCGTAACAGCTAGGTTGAGGTATCGCCAACGCCAGCTCTTCCATCTTGAGCTCAGTTGCGCTGGATGCGACAGAATCATCAGCCGTTGGCCAAAGGCACCGCTGCAAGCTGGTTGGTGGTGTCCCGGGTCTTGACGCTCTTTGCCTTTCCCATGGTATCCAGCTCATCACGCTTGCGCTTCTCTCCCCGCGGCATCTCCTCCGTAGCCCGAGGCTTGAGACCAGCTAGCAATTGTCCTGCAACGCGTTCCGAGAAGCTCGCATGCGGTTCGAATGGGACCTGGACGTGCTGTATCGCTGGCCAGACAAGGTTGTCCATGTCGTGGGTCGGGTGGTCGAGTGCTTGGAGGAGTTTCGAGGGGATATCGGCTTGGAAGACGTGCGCGTGCGTTGTGTCGGAAACGTTGGTTACTAGCAATCGGACCTGGGAAACTAATTGTCAGTGGAATAAGTAGCAAGGGAACGGGGTCTGGCGTACGCAGAGTGTTTCTGGCGTCCTCTTCCGACGGTGCCACTGTAGCTGGGCCAGGGACAGTAGAATGCAGACTAAATATGGGTCCTCAAACCACAGGGCAGGAGTCAAGTCGCGCAATCGGCGCTGGTAGAGTCTCTCGACGGGAAGATTGCAGGCGCCAGGAACGGGATGGCGTTTGGGCCTGAGGGCTCGTTTTCGCTGCTTGACAAGTTCCTCATACTGATAGTACCCAATAATCGGCTGCTGCTGAAGTTTGAGTGCTGCGCTTGCCCGGAAGACGTCGCACTCTGGCGTATGGAGTCTGAGCTTGTTGTAGAGGAAGCGAGGTCGATCTTGGGCGTTGATCACGCCACGAGCACGCATCATCACGCTGAAGCTGGCAAACTTGGTTGAGGGGAACGGGCCGTTTGTCAGGAGTGGAACGAATCGCGTGAGGTCTGAGTCGGCGTCGCTGCTGGGCGAAGGCGGTGGCGATGGTGGGAGGGAGGGAGGGAGAGCGGCGGAGTCGAGGTGCCTGAAATGACAGTGAAGGACTTGGAGGTGCTTGGGAGTCCAGAACAGAGGGTGAACAAGAAAACTCGGGTTCTCGACGCACAGTCTATGCAAAGACTTTGTTATCGGCGCCTGTTGGTCCATCGCGCGCGCATCGCAATGAATGTTGTTGTTGGTTATGACGTTTGTTTGTTTACTCGTGCGCGCGACCAAGAGATTTGGGATTGACCGGGGCGGAATTTTGTCTCTCCGCTGACTCACGATAATTTGACCATCTTGATTGGCTAGGCTCCTCTCAGGCCCAAGTCCCCTGTGAGCCCACTGTAATCTTCCCTGCTAGTTCACGATTTACAGCAGCCCCGCCTCGCTTATCTGTCTAGGCTTCCCCATTCACGAGTGCCAATAACGCACGACGTCAGTTCTCCGGCTTCGCTTGTTGCTTACAAGAAGAGCTGCCATTTTACAACAGTACACAGAGAGCCTTAAGACAAAGGAAACAATAGGAGAATCACCACTGTGCAACAGCCTCATCAACATCATCCTGCTGCTGGCGACAATCCATGGCCATGCCGACCAAGCCCCGAATGTTGTCCAAAACGCCCTTTCTTCCCTTTCTATCACTCAAGTCAAACCAGTAGGTTGCCGTGACCTTTAGTGGCTCAGGCGGACTCTCTCCGAGTGCCAACTTTTCCATGTACTCGTCTGTCACATAGAATTCCAAAAAGCACACATAGTGGCTTGTGGCATTTATGATGATTGTTCTACTTTAGTTAGTGACCACTCTGTTGGGTTGATTCGGAGAATAGATACATACCTTTGGTTCCTGAGTTGTTCCTCGAGAGGTCTGCCTCTGGCCAAGATGGCCTCGCACGTCATCTGGGCCAAGCACTCATCCGAGATCTTAGGCTTGCCATTATCAACAACGAGGCGTCTTTTGGCCTCGAGCAGTGCAACCGTAACGTTCGGCTGGGTAGATGGACCGAAATCGACTTTGAGGCTCAATCCACCATCGTCAATGGCAACGAACTGTTTATTCAATCCTAGAATCTCGGAGACCATGCGTTGTGGCTTGTGGCGAAAGTCGACCACAGGCGATGACTGGGGAGGTTGTGTGTAGTATAGCAAGTGGCTTAACACGCGTGCGATCAGATGTACGGTGCTGTTTTCGGCGGGTTGCTCTTGAGTCAGTTCTGGTTCGGTGTAGTCAGGACCGCCAGATCCGTCGCTGCGAGCTGGCGAGCTAGAGCGGTTCTCAGGATTGCTGGATGAAATTTGGTAGCCCGCCGAGTGCACATATCCTTCACGAACCACACCATGTCGGGGTCGCTTTGCCTCTGGTGTCCCTTCACCCCTTAAGCTTGTATCGGGACGGGGGTAGTGCCTGACGGTTGCCAACGCAGCCCACATTTCGCCTAGAGAGAAACCATACTCGGAAATCAGGAAATGAGTGCTTTTGTGCAGCAATGTCGTGTCAGGTCCGCGAAGAAACTCCTTGATTTCCTGGTTGTCTTCCAAACCTAAACGTTCATCTCCCTTGCGTTTTTTGAGTGCAGGGAGTACGTCATGTGCTGTCGGTGAGACGATGACTTGGCAGGTCAACAGCTGGCGGCGGCCCCAGTTGCTACCGGAGGCCTGGAGGTCGACGATGGAGAGGGCTACACTGCTTGACGACGATAGCTGGGATTTGAGCTGTGTGTCATATGCACTCCTCGATGTAACGGTGTCGAAATATCTCGTTGACATTTTGATCGGATGACTGCCTCGTGTTTAGGCGGATGACAAGCAGGAAGGCATATCTTGAGCTACTGTAAGATCAGTTCCGCTGGTCAAGCGCGCAAGCAGGTGAGAGTTGATGCTTGTCAGGCGGCTCACCTTTCGCTCTCAAAAAAGTCCAAAAAGTAAGAAAGGAAAAAGGAAGATGTTTCCGATGAGGGCATACAAAGAAAGAAAGAAAGAAAGAAAGAAAAGAAGCGACAGCGTAAACAAAAACGCAGTGTTTATGGGATTCCAAATATAGGGGGGTGAATCACTGTGAATGAGGAAGACGAAGCTCGGGCTCGCCAACTGGAAAGCCCAAGGCAGATAAGATAAGCAAGGTGGGGCTCCAGAGTAAGTTACTAATTAACCTAGACTGCTGCCTAGTTGGCCTGTTTGCCTTGATCTTGTTGTTTATTCTGATGATTGACAATCACGTAGCGTGTTTGCAGGCCAAATCATCACTACATGACCACTGTACAAGCTAGTTTTGTTTGTTATAGAGTCAAAGATGGAGAGCAGGCGCTGTACATTGCTTGTGACATGAGAATGAGTCATGAGCTGTTGTTCGCTCTTTTTTGTGGCGTCAATAGTCTTATTGCTGAACAGAGGATAAATCAAACACTCATTCGATGAAACAAGCCTTTGATACCACCCAATGTCTTGATTTGACTTCAAGATGATCGGGGTCCTTAAGGCATTCCTTTGAGGAGAGAAGAGCAATCTATTCTATCTATGATGTTGAAGCTGTTGTTAATGTCAAAATAGCGAAAGAGGTTTGAGCCTGGAATTCTGCCCCGTTCTCTTGGACTGAATGTCGTCATATGCGCAGTCCGAGAAGGAGATGTTATCTCCTGACAAGTATCTCATCTTTAGTCGAGATACTGCTGACAAACTCGTTTCTTCTGTACTTAATAAATAGATTGTTTTCTTATTGGCAAGTTAAATGAAGCAGTGCGTAACTTGGGACGGGGATAAACATTACGGACATCAAGAGATGCCCCTAATAGTGTCGGGAATCTATCCTGCTTCTGGTAGGTCTGCAAGACACTTGAAGCATTAAAAACGCCTAAGCACTCAAGCAATTATAAGAAATGTGACTAAAGACATCTCCTTCTATTACTATTTCTTGCGTCGAGTTTCCCCTCTCGTAATACATACATATCTATGTGTCCTGGGTAGCTCGAATTAGTTAAATCCAAGACCACTATAATGCAAACTTGTGATTAGTAGTTACTTTGCGCTATTATGTTGCTTCTATGGGCTTTGTATTTATTAGAGTTTTGCGAGGCTTTGTTTTAATGAATCTTCTTGTAGAATTTTGTACTTCTTTTGGTTATATCTGGGAATAGTAATTAACACGATATAGTCCCGGTATAAGCTTCGAACATCGTCATAGACAGCTGTAGCTCTGCTTTAAGCTCTATATCTGTCGCTTTAATAAGCTTTTAGACAGAGACTCTAGCCGCGATTGTTTGCCTACTGTACTTAGTTCTAAATTCCTCTGGAAGACTTTACTGAATAGAATAGCCCTACTTCTAGGGTATGCAGATATTTGATTCGTCGATGATAAGCTCCCTGGACATAATTGGTAGACCTCCCGACGTTTCAGATACTGCCAGTTATCCGAACACGACATTGAACAAGCCGCCTTATCGTCCTCTCGAACGTTGAACGCCTGTCAAACAATTTAGTGTAGTTCGGCAAAGGTAATTTTGGCGAACCTGAAACTTCCCACGTAATGTTAGCGGCGAAATAAGCTTTTCGTCTCTGTAAGCGCCGATTGATTGAGATGAGGGGCTGGAAAATGGCCAAACATCTCGAAGGGTCTGGAGGAAGCAAATACACTCTTTTGCCCAGTAGCGCATTGTTTGTATATAGAAAAGGCATAAGTAAATGTGCATAATAATAAGAATATATCTTGTATTTATGTAAAATATTCTATACAAGAGGTAATAAAATAAAAGATATTTCAGATTTCATAGCCCGCAATTAGGTGCCATCTTCCAAGGCGCACTACTGGGATCCATTCCCTTCGACTGCAGGCGTTCCCGCAAACTCTCTTCTAAACCCGTGCAATATACTTCTTTGAACGAGGTCTGGCCATTTCAATCGGAGTAGACGGCAACGGCGGCCCCTTGCGTCGCGTTGTTCTGAGCCCCTCAAATTTAATGAGAACCTTGACGTTGGGAGCAAGTGACAACGCACGCTGCATCTCGCTGTGCCGTCTTCCGGTAACCCCTGTTTGTTGCTGGGATGACAGAGACTTGCAAAACACACTTGGAGAGATTAGAAGCATTGCCGATCTGCTTGACAAGAGGGCTAGTCATTTCTGATATCAAGAGCCTGACTTCAATGAAAAGTATATAGTTCTATGCTTCAATGGAGCCGAACTGTTTTACATCTAGCTGAAGCACTCTCTAACCTTTCATTCATTCATTTTTGACCTATTTTCTTTCGTTTTCTCCACTGATTTGTCTTTGTCCAAGAACCTCTTGAGTTCCTTTACTTGGGCGAAACCTGCCTAGTTTATTTCAATCTATCATACACTCATTGCCGGCCAATATGCTCGTCCCACTCGTTCTTTCTGTTCTTGCTGCCCATGCCGGCCTGGTGCTCGGCGATACATCCATTACTGTCAACATCAACAAGAGACTTCAGGTCATCGATGGGTTTGGTGTCTCTGAGGCCTACGGCCATGCTAAGCAATTCCAAAACCTTGGCCCCGGACCACAGCAAAAGGGGTTGGATCTTCTCTTCAACACTACAACCGGTGCAGGCCTGTCTATCATCCGGAACAAGATCGGCTGCGATGACTCAAATTCCATCACGAGCACCAACACCGACAACCCCGACAAGCAACCTGTTTTCCATTTCGACGGTGATGATGATGGTCAGATATGGTTTAGCAAACAGGCCATTCGTTATGGCGTAGAGACTATCTACGCCAATGCTTGGTCTGCCCCTCTGTACATGAAGTCAGCCAAGAGTATGGGTCGTCTCTGCGGTACCCCTGGCGTGTCGTGCGCATCTGGAGACTGGAGACACCGCTACGTTGAGATGATTGTGCAGTACTTGACCTATTACAAGGAGGCCGGCATCACTGTATCGCATGTTGGCTTCCTCAATGAAGGCGACGGCTCGGACTTCATGCTCTCATCTGCCAAGCAGGCCGCAGATGTCATTCCTCTGCTGTACAATGCTTTGAAGTCTAAGGGACTTGGCGATATCAAGATGACTTGCTGTGACAACATTGGTTGGAAGTCGCAGATGGAGTACACCGAGAAGCTGGTTGAGCTTGGGATGGAAAGCTATCTATCTGTCATCACCTCTCACGAGTACTCCAGCATCCCCAACCAGCCCATGAACACTACTTTGCCGACTTGGATGTCCGAGGGAGCTGCTAACGACCAAGAGTTTGCCACTGCGTGGTACGTCAACGGGGGTTCCAACGAAGGCTTCACATGGGCAGTCAAGATCGCTCAAGGCATCGTCAATGCTGATCTTTCGGCTTATATCTACTGGGAGGGCATTGAAACTAACAACCGAGGGTCTCTTTCTCACGTCATCGACACAGACGGTACCAAGTTTACCATTTCTTCAATTCTCTGGGCTATTACCCACTGGTCACGCCACATTCGCCCCGGTGCACATAGACTTTCTACTTCAGGTGTCGTTCAAGATACCATTGTTGGTGCTTTCGAGAACGTGGATGGGAGTGTTGTTTTGGTGCTTACCAACACTGGCACTGCTGCTCAAACTGTCGACCTGAGCGTCCCAGGAAGTAGCTTCTCAACAGCTCAGGCTTTCACTTCGGATGCTGAAGCACAGATGGCCAATACCGATGTGACTCTGTCCAACGGCCGTGTCAAAGTCAAGGTCCCGGTGCATGGTGTTGTAACTGTAAAGCTTACAACAGAAAAGAGCTCGAATCCGGTGTCAACTGCTAATACTTTGCAATCTACTCCCACTCCCGCTAGTGACAAGCACAGCTTGGTTCGCCAAAAGCCTTCTTCAACAACACTCTCAGTCGTCAGAACTCCAACCCACCCTCAGGCTACTTCTGTAGTTGAGTCAGCCAAGGCGGTAAAGTACTCTGTCCCGCCTGCAATGCCCAAGGGTTCCAGAGAGAGCGCTGCGAAGAAGGATTCCCACCGATCGCACAAGGCGCATGGTCCCGTTCATCATCGGTGTGGCCATCGGGGTAGCCACCGTCGTGGTCACTGCACTAAGTAATCTTTTTAGCAGTGAATGCTGTTGTTTACACTAAAGACATAACTAGCTTTCACTATTGGAAAATATCCGAACTATTGCTTGAGCTATATTATTCTTTTCAGGACTTTCTTTCGCTTGTATTTATAGTCGGCGCCTGGGATGCGCTTGGAAATATGTGTCCTTTGCTGGCCGGCTCAAGACAGGTAGCTAGCTATTTACATCTGGACGTATAACGTGGTTTGATAATGCACATATTTATCACTAATCTAAAACAAAGTCCTGTCAGATTCAAGCACCTGTTAGTGAAGTGACTCCTCGACATCATGAATAATATTGTCATTTGCTGAAAAGTCTCAGCTCTGCAGGTCATGCAAGCTCATCTCGATCACATCAGGGCTGTCAATGCTATGGCCACTATCAACTCCAAACCCCTTGAGGAGACCAGGAAGCCCATGATATCCTCATCTGTGGCAATCATTTCGGACCTCTGCTCTGAATTTGCCTCGCAGTCAAAGGCTCCATCGATACTGCGGCTGACCAGACCCCCCGAGATCGATAACATCATTGTTTCATTCATGGAAGCGGCGGGAGGATTACCCTTGGCCAAGACGAGCCTCTCAGAGTTCTCACTCGATAGATAACGGCAGTCTTGTCACCGGTTGATCGAAACAACCCTTTGTACATCAGGTGGTTCCAGTGACGTTGAATCTCCTGCCATCCTCGCTGGTTTATCAACTCTCTTGACCAGAGGATCAGCGGCACAGAGTGGGTTTGTTTGTTTGAAAGCAACACCTGGCCGTGCCCTAATGGAGGGGATGTAGCCGCGTGCGTCAATTAACATGTTGTGCCTATTGAATTGCAAGAAGTACTCGAGCCTCGTCGACAAAGGCGAGAAACCCGAAGAATACGCCATCCGCGAACTCCCATCCGAGACTAGAAGCTGGTTTATCCCCTACTTGGTGGTCCTGATGGCCATAGCGCTTATTCCGCCATTATGAGCGGCCACGTTAACGAGCTGCAGGATCACAGGCTCAATGCCGCCTGGATAACAGATCCAGGTCTTGGTCCCATCAATCCCGGGGTCCGTTCGACTATCAAAGTCGCTGCCGAGGCTGTAGCGACAAGGCTGCATTCTTTGGCTTGTGAATATCCCAGAGCTGGAATAAACTTTTAGATTGGATGTTTTTTTGTGAATTCATGTCAGTGAGATGGAACAGGTGTTTGAAGAAGCCGTCAGATATCAATCGGACGACTATGTCTTCCAAATCCTTGTTGTCGTGCTCAGCTGGACTAAATCACCCGCAGTTGACCTTTTAAAAACTGAACAGGCCGTCGATCGTCGGAAAGATAGGAGCGCTGAGCGTATTGAGGCCTTTGATGATTTACAGTGTCCTGTCTCGCAATCCTTGGCTTGCAAGGGTGATGTTAGGAACTAGGCCTAGGATGGGCAGTCAGTTGATGCGACGGATGTTATGGTAGCAACTGTCCCACTCAATGTAACATGTCTGCCAGTGTTGTGAATGTATGTTGGGTAAGCGTGGATGGCGGCAAGTCGTAAAAGTCAAATATAGAGCTTGACAAATATCCTCCATGCACCAGACATCCAAGATAACCTCAAACATTCCTTCCAATACACGACATAAGCCCCAAGGACCCAAGAAGGCTTCATATATGCAAAAGCCCACGTGTAATGCTTGGCGCCTCACGGCTACATAACAACACATCAGTCCAATTTTGAACAGCTCTCTCAGCCATACTTTCTTGCCTGCTGTTGCAGAAGTCGCTGTCGTGGACCGTTATGTCATATACATGGCCAAGAGCACCATCGATTGATTTACGGTGAATGGCAAGAGAGCCATCTCGCCCAAAGACAAGAGGAGCTGTCTCACATACCTAAGCAGAAAGGGCCGACTGTAGACCGCGTTGCCTTGGGCTCATGACTCGTCCTTATTCCCGAACCATCTTCTTGGCCAAACCTGTTCTTGTCAATCCAAGCCGTTGCAACAATGCCAGACTATACCCCATCCTTTATACATGTCAACCGACTGAAACACTGAGCAACAGTTGGCCTCTGTGAGGGCTTTCATGACTTATTATAATGGGGCTAATGAGAGACGATGACAGGTATTGGTAAATGCAATTGCTGCAATCAATACGACCATCCCAGTCACGGCGACTGACTATGGCTTGCAAATTCATTAATACCGCAAGTAAGGACCCTTATAGAGGTATCTTTTCCCTATGTACCTCAATTATGATTTGCTCAATCTACCTGCAGTCGCCAGATCTCAACATCGTGGCTAGCATCTCACATTGATTCCATTGACCCGTTCAAGCCAACGCACATTATAACAGTGGCTAAAGTCGGGAAATCGACACGTCATCTTCTCGCTGCTGCTCCCAAACCTTGAGGGTTTATTAAGTTTTGAAATCTTTATTAAATACTGCTTTATCAGTTTATTATATCATCCACAACTATAACACCATCTTTTATCGATATATTGTTTCATTTCCGCTACCGCTGCCGCTTGTTGGTTTTGACGATCCACACAGCAGGTCCAGGGTACCCCGTGATCTCATTTTGACGGAACTCCTTGAATGACATGTTTTAACCCTGGCCATCGCCCGTTTATGACGTCCCTGTACCTCAAAACACTTGACTGTACATTGATTGCAGGAGGAAGTGCAAGGGTCTCGGAAACCTAGTCTTGCTCTAGCCATCTTATCTTGGCTAGTTTGCTTCCGGAGCAGAAAAGAATGCTTTGCGAGTGACGCGATGGAATCAAATAATAACCACAGAAAAAGAAAATCGTTCAACTCGACGCATTCGTCATGCAACTATTGTACACAATTGATATTCATTTGCTCTATCACGCCCTGGTCGTTTTGACACAATACGGATCAACACAAATGGATCCGGATGGCAGTGATACCTATCTAGGTCATTCAATAGGTGCGATGTACTCAAATGGACAAGACTCAATTGTGCGAGTTTCTGGTGCCCATCTACTAAGGATCCTGTTTCCCAACCTTGACCTGTTTTATCTGCTCGCGAATGGCAATAACACAGACAATGTCACAGGCGGCAGAGCTGCACAGCCAGACCTGATTGCGCTTCGTATGGCTCATATATCAGATGTCGGGGCCTTCGTCGTATTTCTGCCGTTCACGACATCGCGCTGCTTCTTAAACATAAGTATGACAGGGAAGCAAGGAAGAAGTGATGAATGACAGTTGCGAACATTAGTTCTTTTATCTGTAAAGAAGTTTCTTAATGATAGACACTAAAAGTGAGGCAGTTAGATTAATGGACGGGCGCCTGTGGATTCTTGGCTGTTTGGACATATTTATCAGTAAACCTAATGCTTATAGACCCGATCGGATGTTAATCTTGCAAAGACTCCCGAGGACTGACTGAGTGGAATGGTTTATTTTTGCTGCTTGGACAGTACGGCGTTTTTATAGACCAGGGGTCTTGGGGAATCAGTTGAGCGTCGCCATTGGGCAGTCACGATTAGAAAGGACATGGAACCACGTTCTTGAAGGGCATCTGGTACTCAATCTGGATCCAATATTAGAGGTCTCGGTTGGATAGCGCCAGAGAAATTGGCGAGTTGCTTGCTTTGGCGATGAGAGAACAAGCCTTTCTGGGTAGATATCCTGAGGGGATGTCTACAGTATGCAATATCCGAGTTCATTATGGCATGGTTAGTGTGATAGGATTGTTGACTTATACGTATAGGGAAATCCAGGAAAGGCAGCTACTCCGGTTTGCTTGTACATATATGAAACTTTACTGATAGGCATAGTGACAACTCGATTATTTAAGTGGCTGTGTAATAGGAGAAAGGGGTTTTACGTATAGCATCTGGGCAACTTTATCAGGTTCTTCGAGCCACAAGTACTTAATAAACCAATCTGTAAATGACATTTATAGATCTATATGACGTCTGAATGACAGTCTTAGGCACTAGCAGCATTGAAGCCGCTTTCCAAGGGTGTTACCTACAACATCGGGTCTTGCGAAAGGTTTCTCCTTCCACCTTCACCTTTGGACTCCATCCTAGATATGCCGTTCAACTTTGACATGTTTTTATAAAAGGCCCTGTGAACCAGGTAAGTATTTTAAATACTGTCTAGTGGACACAAAATAAACACAGTTATAGTTGGTTTTGTCCTATTTAGTTCAATATACTTCCTGGACGATGGTATTGAGATTGAAATTTAGATAAAAGCAGATAGTTACCTTGCGTCTTAATACATATTAGGTAGGTGAACTCTGATTGCAATATAAGATTTAATAGCCATTGTGGAAACGTTTGGATAGAAGGTTATATTGTGAATACAGAAATTGCATTACTATCATAAAGTTTAATCTTCTTGCCTGAAAGTATTTCCATAGTCTGTAGCTGGAATAATGGCGCTCTCGATCGATGTTTCTTGCCTGCGGCGGAGACTCTTTTGCTTTTCATACCCTTGCCAGGAGACGATCACGTCTAATCTAGCCTTCTGAGTCTCCAGCCGTAGGAAGAGAGCTCATTGAGCTGGAGGACTTTATGTGCTATGTCTATATATGAACGGGGCTTTTCATGGAATGTTACAAATGTTGAGTATATTTGTTGAGCCGCCGTTGATAAATAAAGGCGCCTGGGAGTGCTTGATTTGAGGGACTGTCAGGGATGAGGCTGACTGGCAGCACTAAAATTGCTGTATAAAACTGGTTGCATTGAATCAGATAGGATGTTGAGCTGAAATGCTGACATTGAGCCATGGTGGAGATAGTTGGTATGCTCCCTGAAGTGTGTTGTTGAGATGTGTTATGCACTGTGAAATATGGCTGAGAGCTGATGCTTATCTTGCGTTGCATCTAATGGATTAAGATGGAAGGAGTTGAAGAGGGCGAAGCCAGGCATGTCCAGAACCAGACGCGATCGAGACGGCTGAACTGAGACTTGGCTATGGGGGCACCTTATGCTTACAGATTTTTATTTAAGGTGAAATCGTTTTTAAGGGACCTGAAGTTATGAAACTTATACTTTTGGGTATTTTAGTATTTAGTGTCCTTGTTCGCCGCATTTTTTTAGTTTCCCCTTCTGCATTGTGTGCCCTTTATTAACGTGGTACTCAAACGCCAGGGAAGAATCATCACCGCGATCAACGACCCCGCTGAGGCCATATGAAACACCATCTGAAGACTAGAGAGATTTCAAGGTTACTGAATGTGGCAAGCCTGGATTGTCCGGCGCGATGGAATGTTTCTTTAATGGCGATATGCGTGTCACGTTGAGTGAGTGTAGTACACACAGGCCGTCGTCGGATTCCCAAGACATCTTTTTCTACGACCTGGATCGTATTAACGAGATCATGAAGTCTAGGTTGGTTCATTCCGGAGTTGAACCGGCTGGCGGACTTGCGTATCATGATACTCTTCTAAACACCAAGGTGTATACCGAGGCAATGAAGCCCTATAACTGCGGCTTTAGTGGACTGCGGTTCTGGTTATAGTATCGAGAGTATATTATCGAGAGTGGTTGAAGATATATCGACGCTATTCCTGATAGAATGTTCCTCCATTATATACACTGATATTCAGTTTCCCGGGATGCGAAGGCTTCTGAAACGGGATAGTATCTGTCAGATATGAGCTGTAATACTGAATCGTTGTACGAATCATAACTGTTGGTTGAGGTCACTATATAAGTTGGTTTATATAACTTATCAATCTGCAACAATGTCAGCATAGGCTTAACCTTAATCTTAGTATTAATAAGTTCTATAGTATAGTCTATTATTATATTAAAAGAAGTAGCTTAGCCCTTAATAAGCTTAAATAGTAGTTAATTAACTATATACTTATAAAATATAGCCTAAGTAGTATAGATAAGGAATTAAGAATAAATAATAATATTTTCTTTTTTAAGTTTAGTACTTAAACTAAAAGTAAAAAGGCATATTATACTTTTTATATAATTCTTTTAAATTAACTTTAAATAATATAAAATTCTTTTTATTTACTTTTAACCTTATAAGAGGCTATCTAGCCTTTTAGCTTCTTTATCAATAACTTAAATAAAGAAACCTTTATAATAAGCTATTATAATAAAATTTTATAATAAATATAATTTATTTATCTTAATAATATAATTATTACTTTAATTTAAGTAATATAAATATTAATTCCCTAGTTTACACTACTGCTTTTTTACTAATTTTACTTTATCTGTTCTTATATATAAGGTCGATTAGTTACATGCCCTACTACAAACATTTAATTAATTGAGGTTGATTTAACTTTCACTAACTAACTTATACAAAGTAAACTTAATATAATTCCTTTAGTATAATAGGCAGACAAAAGTCCCGACATATATCAGATCTACCCTAACTACCTTAATTATATATTGCAATTTCACTCTATAATTAAATAGGTAATATTTACTTAATTATAATAAAATATATATTATTTTATAAAGAATTAAAAAGATATTTTAAAAATCTAATTTAATACTTAATATAATAGCTATTTATAATATAATATATATTTAGTTAATTAGGTATGAATTTTATTATATTTTTATATATTTTTAACCTCTAATTATAACTCTTCTATAGCTTTAATTAGCTAGGCTGGAGTTATAACTAACTTTAAATAAGTAGTAATTTTAGGTTATATATTATATATCTTCTTTTTTAAGACTCTCTAGATATTCTTAATAAAATTAAGGTTAAGGCTATATAAAGGCTAATTTATAAGAGATACTCCTTATCTTCTTACCTAAGGTTATAGCTATTTTTAAACTTTCTTAGACTTAAAGGTATAAGTAATATTATATTAAAAGGTCTCTTCTTTCTTAATTAATTTAAAAAGATAAGATTATAAATAGGCTAAAATATATTAGCCTATTATATCTCCTCTCTTAGACTTAAGGTTACCTTTAAGAGAAATACTTTAAGATAGTTTATTATAATTAATTATATTAAAAAATATCTATAAGTATTTTATAGGTTATTTATATAATTAGACCTTATTTATATAAAGTCTCTTGCCTTATAGTATTATTAAAATAAGTTTTTAAAATAAAAGTTCTTAGACTTATAATAAAGTAAAATAACTATTAGGTATAATTACTATTTATATAGTTAATTAAGACCTTATTAAAAAACTATTAATTATATTAAAAAGACATATTTTTATAATAATATTTATTATAAAAAGTTTTTTTTAATTAAGTACTTTCTTTATTAAGAAATAGGTATTAAATTATAGGCTTATATTATATCCCTTAATTATAAAGCTAGTAATAAATTATTAATTTTAAGTAAGTTAAATATCTTCCTTAATAGAAAATAAAAGTATTATTTCTAATAAGTATTTTAATATATATATTTTATTTTTACTTAATAACTTTATAGGCCTCTTAAAGTAAGGAAGGTCTTTAATAGAATATTAGTATTAATACTATTAAAAAACTTTATAAATTATATACTAGCTTAACCCCTCTTTATCTATAATATCTTAAATATAAATACCTAATTTATATATTATTATAAACTATATTCTTTTATAAGGAGAATGACGTATTTTTTGCCTAGTTCTAGGCATCTTTATCTATAGAAATAACGCATTAAAGTCATGGTGTTGATATTGATGTTTTGTTGAAAGCGGGGTCGGACCTTGGATGTGTCGGGACTTTTGCCCGGGATTGGTATAATTAAAAGCCTAACTCTTGTTTTAAATGTAGATAGATGATAATAAACTTTTGAGTCTACCTGCTTATCCAAGTTCAGCATGACCCTTATTAACTAGAAAGCGGAAGAACGCCTGGATATCTTCGAGGTAGCCGTGCCGCGTTTTAAAGACGCTGTTTCTGCATCTGAATGGCTTCACCCTTGTAGCCGAGGTGAAATGAGCTTAAACGATCGCCGAGAAATTCCTCGGCGTTCATCTCTATGCACGACATTGCGAAACAGAGTCATATGTCAGGATCTGACCATTATCAAGTCAAGAAACATTGAACACTGTGGCAACTGCCATCTTGGTCCGGCCTTACGCCGAGATAATACTTTGACACGTGCGAACATAAATACACAAACACCAACTGCACCGGACCATGAATGACGCGGCTCGACGCAAATAAATAGTGCATGGTTTCAGAAATATAGCAAGCATTAATGAATTGAACGTGTCTGCTTCTTGCACTCTTTAATCATTCCACATACACCTGGCCCTAGACGCACCCTAGGATGTCCTTAAAGAACCGTTAGTCCCTCTGCTACTACCTTACTAAACATGACCGCTCTTCCCACCTTCGTTGAACGCGACTGAGATCAAGATATTAGCCCTCTTTCCTTCTTCGGTCGCGTTTGACATAATCCAGCAAGCACTGAGTTCAACGGAGATTGAGCGTAATAATGCAATCAAACAATGCAACGCCGTCTTCGCCTTCGTTTTGACCAACACTGCCGGCGAGACCGATAGTTGGCACATTGATCTCAAGGAAACGGGCAAGGTTGGGAAAGGTCCTTGCAACAACCCTACTGGTGAGTAAATGTAATTCTGAAGCCGTTCTTCATAGTGACAAATCTCAGTGGCTCTCTTGCTTTCTGAGAAAGAGTTTGGCGATATACTTTCCAATAAAGTCAACGCACAAAGTTTGTTTATGGCTGGAAAACTCAAGATCAAGGGCGATGTACTAAAGGTGACCAAGCTTGAAGGTATTCTTAAGAGCGACCAAATTGAATCCAGATTGTAAGCAGCATGCAGAGAACAAAGAGCCTATTCTTTCCTTCGAAAACGAATGACTGTGACAATCAGATGTCTTGAGACATCATTTATTCAAAATTTCAACTTCTTGCATTGTTGTTTCCTATTGTAAGATAACCTCTAGTTTAAGTAATAAGCAATTCAACTCGTGGACATTTAAGTTTACGCTCACATTATTCTTGGTCTTGATCCAAATGCTTAGGGGGGGATATACGAGGAATAAACTCGCAAGAATCCCTTGCGTGCTTACATGCCACCGGAGGAGGCCGCCATGTGAAATGAAAACTTCGACCTGTTCTGGAAATTTTGACCCTTACAGTGGAAGCAACAAAGTTTGATCCCGGGCTAAATAGGTGACCTCAAGCTCGGAGATGTTTTATAGAGGCATTCCCAGGGTAACGCTTCAACTTTCAAGGACATGAAAAAGATTATTTCGTGGAGATACGGATAGATGGCCACTCAAGTCATCACAAGTTTAAGGAACTCAAGACGTAAGTGCACCTCACTCCCCAACAACCCCGATTTTCACGCTTATCTCGACTCCATACCTCTCTCTTCAATTCTTTACATTTAAGGTAGGGCGTAATAACGATGGCGGTAGTCATGTTGCGAAGGCCAAGGCTGACTGCGCAGCGAAGCCAGGGCTTCAATTACTGAACTATTGGCGCCCCAATGCTACCAGTGTTCTAGTACTGTCGTAAATATGTAGAGAAAGAGCCGTTTACGCTACCTTTATCCAGAAAATGGGAATGGTCCTTCCGTTCGGTTATCTATAGTCACTGTCTTAACCCCCTACTCCGTCTGGGTCGGTATGTGTGCGTTTGTCATCAGCAGGGCCGAATTGCTTCAAAAGCTGGTTTGCGAATAGCCAAAGTTACGATTGGTTAAGCGGAGTGTGCATTGATGTTCAGCGAGTCATAGATTTCAAAGAAACGTATGTCTTGGCTGTCACTGCCGGTACAAATGACGCTTGATTCTATATGAGTAAACAACCAGCATAGAGCATTGCGCCAAGGCACATGGCACTTTCTAGTGCAGCTTCGGCTCTTCTATGTGGAATCAGTCTTCTGTAGGTAATTCTGGATACCATCTAATGCGCTGGCTCGAAGGAGCATCATCCGACGAATCCGTAGGGAATTGAAAGTCAAAACTTGAGCAGAACATGGCAAAGCTACGCTTCCCTTAGTTTTTGAGTAATACATAGAGGCAAGCCAAACTTATACGTACTCATCTGCATAAAGGTCACCTTCGAACCCTGTAAAAGCAGAGCCGAGGTTCCTTATTATGTCTGTATCTATGAAATCCTGGCGTTGTATCGGGCCATGCGATAAGCACGTCGTCTGCGTCTCGAGGTTCGTCATGGCTAAACTAGTGCCCTTTGGTGTCTCTTGCAGGGCCTGCCGATTTCTTATCTGAGTCTGTGCCTGGGAGAATAGCTGATGTAAAAGTGATGCTCCAAAGTACGTCTTGCGTAGTTCATTAGCGACAAGCATACACAAGTCGAGGCTGTGTTGTCCCAGTGTCGCTATGAGTGGTTTGCTCGATGTCGAATTCAGGAGATGAAACTGCATAGGTGGCACGAGCGCAATGCAACTACAATTCGGTTCAATCAGCATTCAGCAGTTTCGTAAATTCAAAGCCGAAACATGAATGTCGAGGTCTGTACTGACACAATACTCTGACATGCCAAAATCATGTCTGCAGTTATTAGGGCCTCAAGGATCTTGTTAAATCCTGCAGCAGCCACCTGGGCTTTCCGCTCTATTGATGAGTACCATTCCTGAGACAGGCTAGATGAATGTTTCTGGGACAAGCTCAGAAGATACGGCCGGTACAAGACAATTAGAACCGATCTAGACTAAAGATCAGCGGAGACAGACCCCAATGGGAGGAAAAAAGTACTGTAAAAACAGTGTCAGATGGCAGGCGTGATAGTAAACCATAAGATTCTCGGAGCTTATGAACCAGCTCGCTTTTCTATTTACTGTTGATATTCGCTTCTCAACCTCCACCACATCGGCTATACTCGGCCTAATCTGGCGAGCTCGGTAATGCGTTGATAGTATATTTGATTGGATGATTGCGAGGTTTATCAACTCAACAAAGAGCTTGGACAAGTCGGGCATGCCAGCTGGAAGGTACTTTTCGCGAAGTGTGTCCGGAACACCTACTGCTAGCGCATCCAAATCAGCAGCGACTGGTAGTTGAGTGTCGCAATCGTCCAAGTTGATACGTACTGGCCTGCCCATACCAACGGAGAACCATACATCTTGATGGACGCATGACCACCAGATATTTTCGGCTGTATTTTAGGTGGGAGCTNTCCGGAACACCTACTGCTAGCGCATCCAAATCAGCAGCGACTGGTAGTTGAGTGTCGCAATCGTCCAAGTTGATACGTACTGGCCTGCCCATACCAACGGAGAACCATACATCTTGATGGACGCATGACCACCAGATAAGACGCCAGAGTCTCTGACGGTGCTGCGGTATACGACTTGCCGTGGAGTGAGGGTTTCGATGTAGTCCAGCTGTCTGACTTAGACCGATAGCGACTCCGATCCAATGCCACGGACCTGTCTTATCTTCAGTGTCGGATGAGTAAAAGCCCATCAGCAGCACAGCCTGTATCAATGTGGTTCTGTCTTTTTCGTGTTGCATGTCGTATAGAGCCTACGCTACAGTGTTAGCCTTGATTTGAGATACATGATGATGAACTTGGGCATACTTTTGCCTTTCGATATATCGAGCGCTTCATTTCCTTTCTAGTTGCATATCCGGCTGCCCGAACTACGTCCTCCGCCAAGAACTAGCACGGATAAGTATGGCCAATGTCGAACTGGACTATGAACATTTTGAACTTACGTTGCATGCTGCGAGGTACATGGACCATAACAGATGAGCGCTAACCCTATCGAGTGTGGCGCTTTCATGTTTGGGAAGAAAGTCTTGGACGTCGATAATTGGAAAAAACGGATGGACATAATGGAAGTATGCTCGAACCAAGCTATCACGTACCCGAGCTTCAGGGAATACGAATGCCCCCTTGCGTCGCAAGTATTCTTGATCTTCCGGATCGAGTGAGGCAACTATACCATTTGGGAGAAGAAAGTGGCCGCTCTTATCTGCTCCTTCCGGCTCACAAATGTTTGCGATTGCGCAAACGCCTGTGGGATCACCTATGGTTGAGTTATGGATGTCAATCCCAATTATGCGGAGCATGGCGCGAGTTCCCCGAGTGAGGCAACAAGGGAGAAATAGGAACGGGTTCTCATACCATACATGGGCGTATCAGCTGGGAGTGAGTCTGTGTTCAGCGCGTCGTCTTCCTCAAAGTGGCTGAAATGCGACGGGAATGGGCGATAATTGCTGGAGCATGACGCATTTGACCTCTCACTACAGGCTGCTACGGCCTCGGAAGCAATGGCATGGGCGCCATCTGGGCCTCTCAATAAGTCGCCTGGCCTCCCGATGCTGTTGATCCCTAGGACAGTACGATGGGAGTCACTGGTCGCCGGACGTGCGTCTAGCTCTAGTTCTAGTGATGGAACAACGGTTATGGAATCATCTGTTTGGTCATAATTGCCAAAGAGACTGAATGACTCCGGCAACGCTTGTCGCGAAAGGGTAGCCGAGGCGGATGTCCTGGAGTGCGCTTGTTGAGCAGAGGGTCCGACTGACTTTTGTGATTTGCGAACTCGAGGCTCGCATTCTTTGTCATCCAAGGAGCAGTTTGTGCAGGGTGGGCCAGACTTGGCCAGGCTACACCTCACTTTCCGATTGTGGCAGGCCTTACAAGCGCCTCCAAGACGTTTGCGCGATGCTTGTCGGTTTGCTGTAGGAGAATTTTGCCTCAACATCGTGAAAACATTGGGCGAAAATGCACGACTTGCAGGTGTTCAGGTGGTATCGGGCCGGGTCGTGTCGTACACATCCACCTTCCGCCTCGGCGATTTTTATATATGGAGAGTGGGTCCAGGGGTAGAATTGTCACATGCATTGGCCCAGCATAGTCGGGCTCCAGCCGCTTTTACCGAGGTAGTAGCCTGCAAGTCATCTGTGTCTCCAAGTGATCCACACTTCTCGGCTACCGAGGAGCTCAAGCAACCCTACACCCCCTAGGAAGTTTGAAAATGGAAGATAGGATAGCTTGCATCTGGAATAACCACCAGTAGCACGCAAATGGGAACGGCAGCTTGATAGGCGCAACTGATGCATGTGGATCTAGATGATTTCCGCAGTCTTCCCAGGTGATATGTGTTCGTATATTTATCAACAAACGAACTGCTGAAGCCCGAACACTTCTTGTTCTTGGACATGTTTGCAGAGCGATATCTGTTGACGCAATCCGAGATGAATGAATAGACCTCTTTGATCAAGCGTTTTGCGACGGTCTGCACCACCACATATCGCTGCGTGTTGCAGGGTTCAATACTAACGGATACAAGCCGTTCTTGTCGGAATATATGATAAGAGAAATCATTTACAGCTTTCCAGAGACCAGGCCCCGAAGCTCCAAGTCTCGGTGTGGAATGTCCAAGTAGTCCCACATGTAGTGAAACCTATCACTTCCAAAGAACGGTTCCGCATTTCCCTTGCCATCGTGCACCCAGAACCACGGGCATCCAAACGCACCAAGATCTTCAACGGCATGCTTGGTCACGTCATTCAAGGCTTGCTTGATCTCGGATGTTTGTGCAGCGTTCAGGATCTCCTCCGCCTCTTGTTTGTTGAATATTTTAAGGAGCCCAGTGCGCATGTGTTCCTGCTTTGCCAGGTCGAGGTGCTCAAGCCACAGTGACTCAAAGCATGACTGGAACAAATCTTCGAGTTTCTCGGGGCGCTTCATCTTGACATATGTAAGACAGCGTTGAGGCTAAGTTTTGTTTGAAGTAGCATGTCAGAGCGTGAATACATTCCTGCGGGAAGAAAGTTTGGTAGCATACCAGCAATGAGAGAATCGGGAAAAAATCAGGAGTCTCGAATTTGTGTCCAAAATACTTTTGAGCTCGCCTACCGTCATACATAGAATAGCTCGCCTTGGCCGGAAGAGTCCATGGCGGCTTATTTCCTGTTCAATCTGTTATCAACAGCGGATCTTCACGCAAGATTACAGGCACATTACCACTGCCGACGTTAATCCCCCCAAGAAACACGGGAATGAATCTAGATAATTAGCACATAAGAACTGATTGATGATTCTGTCTTTATCCTCTGCACTCACTCGACTTCTACGCCCTGGGTTTCAAGTGCGCGTCTATTCTTGCGGAGATAGGAAAACGAGTAAAAGCTATAAGGTGAAACTGGAATGGCGTAAGCCCTCGAAGTGACGATCAAGATCGAGGCGGACAACTTACCGCAATCAATATACGCCTCGATCTTCTTGTCGTGTGAAGGCATGATTGCTGTCGTTATGAGGACGTTGAAGCTGCTAGAATCGACTCTGCACTGTTTCTGATCGCCAGCCGGAGGGATTGTCAAGATCAGTTCTTTTTAAGTCTACAAGTCCGGCTTAAGTGAAATGATAATTCAGCGAAGGTGTCGTTAATAACTTCTGTTGGCGATTCTGATGCAGAAAGGTGGTATCGCGTTAGACTAGGGGCATCAATACCTCGGCAGGTCAACGTTGGACTGAAGCTCCGCCGGTTACTGATGCATTTCGACCGCGGCTCTTAAATCTCGCATCCGAGGGATCTCAGAACGAAGTATGGTAATAAATACCACCGAGGTATTTCTCAAAGTCAGACAACTCAGAGTGTTTCGCAGAGTGTATCTCGAGGATACGGTATTTGCGTGGATGCAAAGGCGCAGAGAAGGTGTCTTGTAGACCTCACTGACTGCACCTTCAGCTGGGCCCCGGGGTGGGGGCGGGCCCATACAGGCCAATTTCGTACCTCCTGTCTAACGAATTGGGTTGCCGGCCTGCCGAAAGTCGTTCCCTGACTAATTCGACGATGTTATTTGGTCCTAAGAGGCCTTATATGGCATCTCAATAAGAGACTAGTATGTGGCAACGTCTTTCTGTTAGCACAATTTTGATTGCCATTCAAACGGTTCAACTTTCGTTGCGATTCTACACCGCTTGCAGGTCGTGAATTTATATGTGAAATCAAATCAACCTACTCCATCTTGAACGTCACCATCCATCACCTCGACCAATTTCATGTTTATTGATGTTTGAACCACCCTTTCCGCAACCGATGTGGGCTGTTGTTCGCGGCTCTCTTCCAGAAGTCTCAAAATGCTGCAAAGGGCTGGTGAGCGCGATGAGCAGAATTGTCAATTGCATACTAGGCCGTTCTATGCATATGATTGCTTTGGTGGCTAGGACCCATGAGCACATTAGGCTCCGAACCAACGTAGCGTTTATGTACACGTCGATTTCCGATAAAAGTTTAGAGTCCGAAGTCGCTACTTGCCCTTCTCCTCACGACTCTCTTGCTCATTTATCCGCTCATATAACTCATCAATAATACCCTGTAACTACGAGCAATCTGCGCACGCTTGAGCTTTAATCTATGCAGAGTCAGATCCGATTGCACATCGATAAGGAAGAATACGTAGCGGTCGAACCCGAATTGCGATGATATTTTCCTGGACCAGAGACGATCTTATAGAGAATGCTTATTGGTAGCGGTTGAGGAGTTCTGTGAGATGTTTCGACCTTTTATGGAAACCACACGACACAGCAAAGGCTCCAGTCACCCCTAGTTTATCCACAGTTGCCGCTTTGATCGCGGTACCAAAACGATTGTAAAGCCTCGGAACAGCTGTGAAAGCTGTTGGTGGCAACAATTTGATGTCCTCAATAAGTGCTGAAATGTCTCCATGAGAGTAACCAGTCGCATTTCCAGACCAGAGAGCTGCGTGCTCTGTGACACACTGATAGATGTGTGCAAGAGGGAGAAACGAACAGATGACATCGTTGGCTCCGTGCTTTGTCACGAGCATCGCACAACTAATCGACGCAACAGCATTCCAATGTGTCAGCACCACTCCATTTGGATTCCCGGTCGTGCCAGATGTGTAGTTGATTCGTGGACACTATTTTATCGTTTGTCTCGGACCTGGTTACTTTTGGACAATGCTTTGGCAAACAAAGCAACAACTCCGAACAGAGAGCCATCGGATAATAGTAACTAAGAGTAGACTACTCAACTCTCGCCTTGTCAAGAGGGGTCGACAAAGCATAACCAATTATTCTCTTCACTCTAAACTGGGTGTAGAATTTCCTCGGTGGCAGAATGATGAGTGGGCCCGCCACGACACCAATATCCGAGGAACATTGGCTCCATTGTAAATTGGTGTCGCACGCCCGGGGAACAGTTCCGAGGTGTTACAATACCGAGAGTACTTCGAAACGCACGCGCAGACACTATAGCTTACCCCGCAACTCGAGGACCTCGGCATCTTACGGTCATGGAATGCTCATCATCGCAACAAGCCTGATCTAAAAAGAAAGGAACAGAAGTTCTTCTTCAAGATACTTCCTCGTACAACCAACTGGATAAACATCTTGCGAACCAAGGACCACTACAGACGTTCTGAAATGTCTCAACCATCGCAACCTGTCGCCCTGGTCGTTGGCGCATCTCGCGGCATTGGCCGTCAAGTCGCTATTGACCTGGCTAAAAATGGGTTCAAAGGTACAACACGCAGCTTATCTAGCCTAGTGGCTCTGGAACTAACCTGTTCGCAGTCGTTGTGGCAGCTAAATCCGTTAGCGATGCGACAAAGATGTCTCCTTCCCCCCCCGACCCAAATTCTAAACAGTCAACTATTACCACTGTGGCTCGCGAAATCCGTGAAGCTGACGGAGAAGCAACGGCGATCCAGGTTGATACGAGAAGCCCTGAAAGCATCAAGAATATGATTGAGTCTACGGTGAAAATGTACGGATCACTGGATGTGTTGATTTATAACTCAGGCGCCATTTGGTGGTCCTCGGTTGAAAAAACGCCCCTACAGCGCTTCCAGCTCCTTTCCAGTGTGAACATGGAAGGCTTATACGCTACTGTCCAGGCTGCGTTTCCGTATTTCGAGCGTAACGGCTGGAAGGGCCGGATCATAGTAGTCAGCCCCCCCATCTACTCTCGCTTCTTCAGAGGAAAGACAGCGTATGCAATGGGAAAGGTCGCAATGTCTGTACTTACAAAAGGATTGGCCATGGACTGGAGAAGAGAAGGTAAGAAAGACATGGCCATCACCAGCATCTGGCCTGCTGTGGTACGTTGTGTTCACATTCATGATAGCTTGTCACTGGTACTGACGTCAACAGGGTATTCAATCAGCAGCAACGCCTGACCCAAAGCTGCTGTCTGACTTGAGAACGCCGGTTCGTCCACACTGCTGCTCAATTAAGCCACCGCAAGGAGCTAACAAACTGCCAGACAATCTTCTCGGATGCCATCCTAGAGATGCTAAGGACGCCCCCAGAACAGATCAGCGGATGTCTTGAGCTTGACGAAGATTTTCTCCGTAAGAGAGGAGTAACTGATTTCTCCAAATACAGCGTGGTGCCTGGCGCAAATCCGCGACGGATGCTCCCAGCTACACTTCCAGTATTAACAGTGCCGGAAGAGGACGAGGAGGTGTTTCGCGTTGATAGCACAAAGACAAAATCCAATTTATAGACGGAGGATATGTCAAGGACCTGATGTATAAGTTATTCTTAAGAATTTTGCTATTAAGTTCTTATATCACAGTACGTTATTACTAGGAATGGTAGTCAAGACAATAGTTGTATCCCTGAACACGAGTATATGACTCAGCTAGGGTTTCCTTATGATTAAGCATTATTGTATTTAGGGGAATGACCATTGAGACTACGCTCTATCTGAGAGTTTCTCTCAAAATTTTTGAAAAGTTGGTCAGGTAAGCTCCACTAACTCATGATTATCGAGGGTGAAGTATGAGGGGGCTCATCGACCACCTAGGCATTTCGTGAGCGTTCAGGCGATCAATTATGCCTCACAAACAAGACAACAAGGTAATCTACTATTGTAAAGCACCGATAGGCCAAGCCTGAGGTTACGTCACATGTATCCAGGCCCACAGTTCGATGCTCGGAAGTAACAGCTCATTTACAACTCGGTAAACAGCCTCGGCAAAACATGAACTTATTTATCCTCGGGAATCGGACATGGCCAAATGCCTTGAAATATTCGAATCATCTACTGCCTCCTGGCAAGCAATCTGGAGTAAATAATACGACACGCTGCACTTTTATAGTTTAATCTCTCCATCTCAAGAGCCTTTTTCTTCGACCCTGAAGTCCAACGTTTAGTTGAGGAACCCATTGTTGGCCAACTTTACATGATGTCGACAACAGGCATTACAACAGAAGAATTTTTGTCCCTCACAACAAGCCAGACGATCTTTGCTGCGTCGTAGGTCACGAGGTATTTATGCAATTCATGTTTACAGAGAAGCAACTACTGACGGTATGCAATATTTAGGTCTATGATCTCACTGATTTTGCCGAGGCTCACCCTGGTGGTAACGTGGTCCTCGAGCAGGTAGCTGGCCAAGACGCGACAGCTGCTTTCTACAATCTTCATCGCCATAAAGTCCTCCAAAAATATGCAGACCTTTGCATAAGCACTCCTGAAAATGAAACACCAGAAGTTTTGAACTTAAACCTGGAGACCTTAGTCCCGTTCCGTATGCCGAATCTCTGTGGCTTCGTCCGGAGGTCAGCAGCCCCGACTACACAGAAAGCCATCACCGCCTACAACAAGCCATGAGAAAATTCGTCGACATATACGTAATACCTGAAGCTGAAGAAAAAGAGAGGAATGTCACATATATCGGTCAAGAACTTGTTGAAAGGATGGCAAAAGAAAACATCCATGCCATGCGTCTAGGCCTAGGGGAACATCTCCATGGACGTACCCTCCTCGGTAGTGTTATTGAGGGTAAGGACTTTGACTTTTTCCACGAGCTGGTCGTGTCATACGAACTTGCTAGGATCGGTATTGACTTTATGAGTCAGTCATAAGGTTAGCAAATACACTTCTGGTTTAACACAATGGCCATCCGAGGCACCCGAGGTATTGTCGAGGAGTGTCTCAAATGGTGTGACCAGCGAATAGTTTTCAAGCGCAGGTTGTTTGACCAGCCCGTCATTGGGTCCAAGCTCGCCAAGATGATTGCGAGCGTTGAGGCAGCGCAGGCATGGTTAGAGTAGATCACCGAGTGTCTTACATGGAACAAGCAACCCATCTTGGTGGCCACTTAGCATTACTCAAGTCTTTCACCACTAGAGTAGCTCACGAAGTTCCCGATGAAGCAGTGAATATTTTTGGCGGCCGCGCTTTGATACAACTGGTATGGGAAGGTGTGTTGAGAACTTTCAGCGAACCTATGAGTCTGACGCAATATTGGGTGCTGCTGAGGAGATCTTGTCCGATCTAGCAGTGAGGCAGGGGATGAAGAAGTTTCCAAGAGCATGTTGTAAGGTCGGAAGGACTGCAAGGGACGGCAGGTTAGAGTTGCTTTGGTTGTCATATTCTCTTAAATTTCAGATACTATTAAGCTTTGCCTGATGCTGTTATTTCTATGCATGGTAGTTTAGTACATCGTTCGGGTGGCATATTCCTTGCCTTTGGATGCGCGCTTGAATCTTGGACCAACTTTTGCTTCTTCCCTTAAAGATTGGCCCCAGAATTTGACGACTTTACTTTTCTATGGCTATTCTGCATTGTTTGCTGACTATCGTCTCGATTTTTGGCTTCCTACCATTACTCTGTTGTTCATTCGTGGTTATGGCGACAAACTAATCTCAATCATTCGTATTATTTGGAGCGCTTGCAAGAGGCTTTTAAGGGATACAAAACGATGTCTCCAGCATCGAAATGATCCTTGGGGAAGCAGCTCATAAAGGAATTAAGTCATTTAATCTCTTTCACACTAATCAACAAACAGGTCGAAAAACGTCCTAATCAAAGTCCAACGGCATTCTTATTGTCGTGTATGAACAGGTCCCGCTCCAAGATAAGCCAGGAATGGGTCTGAATCGTCCAAGAGACTGTCATGTAATGACTTGATTTATGGGTTCGTTCTCGATTGGCATGCTTTACTATCACTGACTAGCTTGCTTGACTACTTGCTTCAACCATGCGTATTGCAGGAATATCTGGACACATAATAGTAATGGCAATTGTCATGTGATTCCCACTGTCCCACTGTGACGAATCAACCGCTTCGGCATGAGTCATCTACATAGTTTTATCTTTGCCGTTCTCTTCCAAAGTGCCGCCTGGTTTTGGTGTGTTTACATTTGCAATGCCTGCAATTGTTAAGTTCCTCCATCTTTCAATTTGTCCACAGAGATAAGCATCACCGAGGCTCAGCTCTTTCAATGTCTGCCTTATGCGACGATCCCTTGTCTACCTATAGTTAACGTGTTATAGAAAATAGAGTCAAGGCGACGCTCTGTCTTGTTCACCTTTCTCCTCGGGTGCCTGTGTACGAAAGGCCTTGGATGTGGGGTATCGCAGGCGTTGGCCTCGGCGATTCTCGAGGGTGATACGACTAAGAACCGCTGTTATCCTCTGCCGAGGTCGAGGCGTCTACAGCGGGGCGGGTTAAGAATTTCTCGAACATCGCTATAAATTAGAAAAATATCTTTTTTATTTACTGTATCGCCGACGTCTTAAACCTCTTGGCACCTGCTCTAATTGTTTTTTCGTGAAGTCTCATGCACGAAGATAACCCTCGACCAACTTCAAACCTGCGTTAACACCAAACCGAAAACATGGAGGCATGGATATGGGTAATAGGTTTACTTTTCATCTTCGGCCTGAAGAATATGCCCTTGATTTGGCATGTAAGTGTGGAACTTGACTTTACTGATCTCAACCAATTGACCTGAAGCTTGGTAGTTCCGTTTTTTTCGCGCTCTCGCAGCTGGGATGCTTGTACATCGCAAGGCAAAGCCTTTATTTCAACCCAGTCATATTTTCCTTCCAGCAGTATCTGCAACTCGATCACCACTAATGGAGTGTGACTTTAACCTCCATAAATCGAATTCTACCTACTTCACCGATCTCGACGTATCCCGAGCGTATCTTTCCGGTATTCTCTTCGGGCCACTGTTCCTAAAGGGCCTCAATGGCCAGCGATGCAACCTAATTGTCGGCGCTGTGGCTTGTTCATTCCGCAGGGAAATCAAGCCTTATCGAGCATATGAGACTTGGACGAGTATTGCGTGCTGGGATGATAAATGGATTTATATGGTGACTCACTTTGTGTCAAGTCGCACTTCTGCGTTGCCCCCAGACATGTTGGAGTCAGGAGCTGACAACCGGAAAAACGAAAGTGAAAAATTCCCACAGGTCTCTCGATATGATACCACAAAAGGGGCCGTGCTAGCCTCTGCTGTCACGCAATTTGTCTGCAAGCAAGGGAGAAGGACAGTGCCCCCTGCGCATATTCTAGCTGCGTCTGGCCTACTGAACCGCACACATTTAGCTTATCAGCCTAGCAGCCCATTGTCACCCAGTTCGTTTTTCGATAAAAGAATGCGACTAGATGAAACTATCTCAAAGCCAGAAGCACTTATACCAGCAGATGTTGAAGCAATAAGGAGGACAAATCTGGGAGTTGTCCAGCTTCAAGGCGGCTGGGGCAAGGTTCACGAGCTTTTCCAATCCGAGGGCGCTATTCTCGGTTTTCACAAATGTATTTGAGGGTAACAACCCGCTCTCTAGCTTAACTCAGCCAGTCGCGCCGATTGCAATAGCCTCCTTAGCACAATATTCCGGATTCATGATTGACTAATTGATAAGCTGATTTTACCGAGTTCTAATTCGAAGATGCTTATGGAGTATAGTTTGTAACTGTTGGATACCCTGTTACAACCCCCACAACTATAATATTTAGTCCCTACAAATTCTCTAGCGTCTCATGCGGTGGCTTGATACGAAGGACAGAATCGGCCTTGTTAAATGGAGAGAGGATGATATGTCGAGCCGCTGTTCGAGAGGCCTCTATCCTGGACAGTGTCAGTTGTGATTCCAACTATGATGGCTACGCCTTTCTCTACTTCAGCAACCGTGACGAAAACATCTATCTGGCCGCTAGCAATGGAAATGATGCCTTATCCTTCACCAAGCTCAACAATGGGAAGCCCATCTTGACATCCACAAAAGGTGACGGTGGAGTCCGCGATCCCTTTATCCTCAGGTCACATGAGGGCGACAAATTCTACATCCTGGCGACAGATCTTTGCATCGGCTGTGGTACGAGCTGGGGAGACGCTCAGCGCTTCGGTAGCCGATATCTCGAGATCTGGGAGTCAAAAGACCTTATGACGTTCAGTGCCCAGCGCCATGTTGAGGTATCACCAGCCAATTACGGCAATACTTGGGCACCCGAAGCTTACTACGATAATGACCTGAAGACCTATGTTGTCTACTGGGCGTCTGGCATTTATGACAATGAAGTAAACCCCGATCATGATACTACTGAGTACCAACGTATGGTTTATGCTACCACGGATGACTTTATAACCTTCAGCGAGCCAAAAGTCTGGCAAGATGACCCACCTAATGGCCGGATTGACTCCACCGTTATCAAGGAGGATGGAATCTATTATCGGTTCACAAAGGCTACTATTAATGGTTGTGCAGATATCGTGCAGGAAAGCAGTGCTTCGTTAACTGCAGGGTTAAATGACTGGCACATGATAGCCAGTTGCATTGGGAAGAACGCTGGAACGCAAGAGGTGGAGGGCCCTTCGATTTTCAAGATCAACTGCCAGGACGTCAATGGTCCTAGATACATCCTTCTGGCTGACGAATTCGGTGGCAATGGCTATGTTCCACTCGAGTCAACTGATCTGGCTAGTGGGCAATGGACACTGCGCAAAGGTTACAATTACCCCGAGTCTCCTCGTCATGGTACCATTATTCCCCTGACCTCGGATGAATTGGAAGGCATCCAGAAGGCTTTTGCCAATACGGCTTGAATGGCACAACGTTTAGTAGCTGTATATTTAGTTATTGCTTTCAGAGCTTAGAGAAACACAAGTCAAACAATGCATATACTGAAGCATAAACAATGCCTTATCCATTAAAACCTCTTGCTCTGAAACATTCACGCACAACGTCATGTAACGAGCCAAAGCTTTTTCTTAATGCATCATAATGCAAAGGGGCAGCATTAAATACAGATCCATGTAATTCAGTCTTTATCATTGAGTTCAAGAAAGTCAAACAATATCCAAGTCTTATCCCAAGGGAGAATCTGCATTAAGATTTAATTTTCAAACCATTCAACGCCCCAGTCCCAGGTCAACACTAATGGCTTCAGTTTCTGACGACCCATCCTCCTCATCGTTGCACGCAGACTCCTTCTCTAACTTCTCAGCTTCTTTCAGCTATTTCTATACCCTTTCCCTCTTCTCAAGAGTAGCAATTCTCTGCTTCTTTTAACCTTCAGTCTCTTTCTTATTAGATCAGCCTTTTTCAGAACCCGGGAGTTCCCACCACCCGAAGAAAGTGAGGTGGGAATGGCAAACGAATAACCATAAGCAGCCAAGTTCTGTGTGGCGATCATAAGCTCTCAGCCCCAGGTCTCAGAAAGACGCATTGGCAGAGCCGCTGATTCCCAACCCCAATTGCAAACGTATTCAGGCTATCGGATCCTCGCCACTAAGGAGAGCAAGAAGGTCTCAGCCCCCGATGCCTGTCATAAGCGTTATCGATATCACTGGATCAATACTCTGGTGCCAGAGGCCCCGATCAAAGCTGCCAATGGGTCTCCTAAAGTGACCGTTGATACTGTCATAGCATGTCTCAAGGGAAAGCCTGATAGCGATGTGAAAGATCCCACGGAGACTGCCGAGGGGCCACCTACAATTATACTCAACACCAGCCCAGAAGTCGTCAAGGAACACTGCGAGAACAACGCGAATGCGCCACCGGCTAATGCCCCTGCCGGGGTATATACTTCCAAGCTCATTCTCACGGCACGCAGTCCATCCACTGCCTAACCTAGTAGAAGATTAACTAATAAACTTATAAATATATTACCTAACCTAACTTTTCTTTTATTAGTTATACTTATATATAATAGCCTATAGCCTAATTAAGGCTATTATATAATTAATTATAATCTTATTAATATAATTAGATTAGCCTTATAATAAGCTAAGGGTAATAATTATTATATATTATATATAATAGCTAAAGCTATTAATATAAACTTCTTATTAAGAGGTAAGTTAAGCCTAATTAAAATAGCTATTTTTAAATATAGCCTAATTAAGTTAATTAATTATATAAATCTAAATTACCTAGGAGGCATAATATCTCTATCCTAGCTAGGCTAAGAGCTATTTAAATTAAAAGAGCTAAAAGAAGCCTTAAGATAAGATTAGCCTTTAAAGGTAAAAAATGTAGTTTTTCTTACTGCCTTCATAGGCCTAAACTTAGCCTAATATAAAGAGTAGCTTATTAATATAATTATTAAGGCTAAATAGGTATATTATATCCTCTTTATTATATAGAAATAAAAGAAGTCTGTGTATAAAGTTAGATAAACGCGGGGTAAAGGCGGGGTTTTATAAAGACATTATATTAAATTTATTTTATATAAGTTAATTAGTAAAAGTTAAATTAACCTTAATTAATTAAATACATATAATAAGGCATATAATTAATTAACCTTATATATAAGAATAAATATAATAAAATTAATAAAAAAATAGTAGTTTAAACTAAGGAAGATAATTTTATAAGTTTCTTTCTTATTTTTATTTTAATTTTTTAGTTTTTTAAAAGATATAAAATTATTTATTACCTTTTTAAAAAGAAAAAGAAAATATTAATTAATATTATTATTATTAACTTATAATAATTTTATAAATACCTTTAGACTTAATATTAGCCTTTTTTTATTATTTAGGCTTTTTTAAAGGTATTGTTTTCTATAATAAACCCTTATCTTTTAGGTTTAATAAATTATATATTTATTTTTCTAATACTTTAGCCTTTTTAATTATAGTATAATAAGGTAAGAAATTAATTTAATTAGTATATATATATATATTAATCTTATTAAAAATAGTTATAAATTTTTATAATTTATATACTAAATGTTAATATTTTAAAAAAATAATAAATAAATAAATTAAATTAAATAATTAAAACTACTTATTAAGGCCTATTATATTTATTAATAAGAAACCTATTATATTATAATTATATATATACTTCTTATATCTTAGTCTTAATTAAGGGGAATGTAACGGTTGTAGTTTCTAAACAGGTAAACTAGTCCATACTAGGTTTATATTTGCAGATTGCATAAGGCATAATGCTAAGCGTTATAAAGTATTACATCTCTTAATAATTAAGTAATATATATTAGGCTTATTAATATAAAGATGCTTTATTAATAGCTAGTAAGCTAAGTCTTATAAAAGTGCTNTATTAGGCTTATTAATATAAAGATGCTTTATTAATAGCTAGTAAGCTAAGTCTTATAAAAGTGCTAATAAATATATTCTATATACTAAAAGTAGCCTAATAGCTTAGTAAGGAATAATAGTAATCTAGAGGTTAAATCTTTAAGGATTGCTAGCAATCTATAGTAATCCAATCTTAAAGCATTATAATCCAAGTAATCTAATAGAAGAGGATTATTACTAGAGGAAGTAATCCTTCTATAATAGGTAGAAATTATAGGGTCTATATAATATAGCTATATAAGTTATAATACAATCTCTCCCCTCTATTAAGTCTTGCCCTTAAGACCTATATATTTCCCTATTTTTATATCAGGCTTTAGTAAGCGCTAACTCTCTTTCTTTATTATTTTCCTAGTATACTTAGCTAATTATTATATTGCAGAATCTTTAATTAAAATCTTATAAGACTTTAAAGTATATTTATTTAGCAGATTTAATTATAAAATTTAGTTTTAATATTATGCCTTATTCCTTCTATAAGGCCAAAGGCCTTTATTATAAAATAATTAAGTATTCTTCTTATTACTCTAAATATACTTAATAAGGTTAATCTTATAATACTTCTAGTATTGCAGTTACTTATTATATGTTATTTCCCTTGCCTTTATTACCTTTTACTAACCGTTTTCTCTTCTTAGTTCCTTATTTAAATTATAAGTCTAATTGCCTAAAACAGGCAAAAGAGGAGGCTAAGGAAAAGCTTCTTAAGGCCCAATAAGAGATTAATAAGGCTATTATAAGATTATCTTATATTTATTATCAGAAGCATTTATTATATAAGCAGGGTATCTAGTCTATTATTAATAGTATAACTTCTTCTATAAGTAATATTATTACTTAGGAGGAGGATATAGCGGTTTTAGATATTTAGTCTTTTAATAGTATTAATATTATTAACTAGAACCTGGTTTTTAATCCTTTATTCTTTAAGGTTATTAATAAAAGTTCTTTAAGAGTTACTAGGCATTAGCAAGGTATCTTATTAGTTCCTATATATTTTCGCTTTTTAAGTAGTTTTTCTATTTAATTAAATATATCTTTTATCTATTAACTTTCTTTATATCTCTAATTTCCTCTACTTTATATACCTTTAATCTTGTAATTTATTAGGGTTTATTGCCGGTTTTTATATATATTATATTAGCAGCTAATTCTAATATTAAGACATAATAGATTAGGTAATATTTAATATTTAGAGGTAAATCTAGTTTATATCAATCTTCTCCTATCCTTTATTTAATCTTAACTAGTCCTAAGTACTTATAATCTAGTTTATAATTTAGTTAGTCTATTTTAATATTTTTAGTAAATAAGTAGACCATATCTCCCTCCTTAAAGGTTAGTCCCTTTAACCTTTTAAGGTCATAGTATCTCTACATCCTCTTCTTAATAAATTCTAGTTTAGTCTTAAGTTTATTATATATTTCTCTTAACTTATTACTTATAATAATTACTGCTAGGTTTATATTCTTAAGTTCCTAAGTATTATAGTAAATATTAAGTATAAATCCGATATTTGCATTAAATAATATAAGTTTTATACTTTCGTTATAGGCAGTGTTATAGGCTAGTTAAGCACTTAGTAGCTTCTGAACCTAATTATCTTATTTATAATTAATATAGTATTAAAGGTATTATTCTAGTACTTAGTTTATTTATTTTATTTATTTATCTGCTTATAGTCTAAAGGCTATTATAAGTTAGTAATTAACTCCTATAAGTACTATAAGCAATTACTAGAATTTAAAGGCAAATATTAATCCTCTATCTAATAAAATCTCTTTTAGCAGTCCTTATTCTTATACTATCTTATTATAGAAGATATAGGCTATAATTTCTGCATTTATTGCCTCTCTATAGGGTAAGTAGATTAAGAATTTTATAAGTTTATTTATAATAATTATAATACTATTATAAAAGATTTTAGTTAAAGGGTCTTCTAATAGCGGTAATTTAGTTATAAAGTCTATTATAATTAAGCTCTATAGTTATTCTGTAACTTCTATTAGTTATAATATCCTATAAGGTCTGTATTATTATGCTTTCGTTTTAGCATAAATATTATATTATTTAATAACCCTTTCTACTACCTTTTATATTATTTAGTAACCTTATTATAATAGTTATTTTAAGGTCTTAATAACTCCTTAATATCTATATAATAAATATATATAGAATTCTTAGATAAACTCTTATAATTCTCTTAGGATTTCTTTAGTTACTTTTATTTATATTTATCCTAATATTACTATTTTCTAAGTAAATTAGTATTTTCCTTTATTATTCTTTTCTAGTATTTATTCTTTTATTTTAATAATGCCGGTATTATAGTTTAGTTATTAGCTAATTATATTTACTTTACTATTCTCTAATCCCTTTTAGTAAATAATTATAAAGTTAAATTTATATAGGAATTCTATATAATATAGTTATTATCTATTAAGTTTATAAGTTATAGCAAAATATAAAATATTCTAATAATTAATATAAACCTTAACCTTATACTTACTTCCTATTAGGTAGTATCTAAACTCTCTAAAGTAGTTAACTATTACTAGAAATTCTTTATTATAAATTAGGTAATTAAGCTCTACTCTATGCAGTTTATATAAATAAAAGGCAACAGGATATAGCTTCCCTTCCTTATCTTTCTAACTAATTTATCCTCTTAATATAAAGTCTAATATATCTATTTCTAATTTAATTTCTTTTTTAGAATTAAATATTATTAAGACTAGTTTACTAAGGATTGCTCCTTTAAGTTACTTAAATGCTTCTTAAGCCTTATTGTTTTAGTTAAAGGGCTTTCCCTTTTTAGTTAGTTTTATTAATAGAATTGCAATCTTACTAAATCCTTTAATAAACCTTTAGTAGTAGTTAGCAAAGCCTAAGAATGCTTATATTTCTTTAATATTAATAGGTACCTTCTATTTTACTACTGCTAAGATTTTCCTTTTCTTTATTTAGATTTCTCTAGGTATAATAATATATCCTAAAAAGTCTACCTTTATAATATAAAAGTAACTCTTCTTTAATTTAACTAATAGCTTGGCATTTTATAATGCTTTTAAGACTTTATAGATATATTTTATATATTCTTCTTTATTATTTAAGAAGTTTAAGATATTATTAAGGTAGTATACTATAAGGATATTAAGGTATTATTAAAATATACTATTAATTATTTATTAAAATATTATAAATATATTAATAAGACTAAAGGGCATTACTAGGTATTTAAATAGTCTAAATCTAGTTTTAAATACTATTTTCTATTTATCTCCTTCCTTAATATAGATAAAGTTATATACTCCTTTAAGGTCTAGAGCTATAAAGATCTTTTTGCCTTATAATTAATCTTTAAGTTCTATTATAAGCAGAAGCAAGGTCTGATCTTTAGTAATGCATATATTAACTAGTTAATAGTCCATAACTAGTTAATCCTTTTTATTCTTTTTTAATATAAAGAATATTACTAATACTGCTAATAAGCTTAATTCTCTAATATAACCTTTCTTTAGTATTTTATTAATATATTCTTATTAAACTTATAATTCTTTCTAGTTAAGTAAGTATAGCTTTTAGAATAGTAGTCTTTTATCTATAAGGTTAATTTTATAGTCTTATTTGCTATATTTAAGGACTTCTATTTCTAGTTCTTCTCTAAATAATTTATTATATATCTAATATTCTTTTAGAATATTCTTAAGTCAGTCCTGGCTTAGTATTATAGCTTTATCCTTTTATAAATCTTATTATTTAAAAATACCTAGGATTTCTAACTTTTATCTTTAGCCTATCTTATGCTTATATTATACTCCTTTTAGAGGTAATAAAGTCTTTACTCTATACTAGTCTATACTTATCCTTTTAATTATAAATTAAGATCTCTTATTACTCCTTATAATTATTTTACTATTACTATTAAGGTTACTAGGAAATATAACTTAACTAGTCTTTTTGTTAATATATAGGTTTTATTATTTAAGCTAGTTTATTCTAAGAATAATATCTATCTCCTCTCCTAAAGGAATAATATTAAAACTTATTCTTTAATTTTTTCCTTTAATAAGGACCTTAAGGTAATTAATCTCTTAATCTATTATATTATTATTATAATTAAAGAGTTGCCTTTTTATATTAATAAGTTAGTATAGCAGTTATTTCTTTTTCTATAATAATCCTAGCTCTATAACTCTTCTTAAATTAATAAAGTTTCTTTTTACTTTACTATTAATCCATATATTTAGCCATCTTCCCTTAATCTAAGCTTATAGCACTAGGCAATCGGGTTTGCTGTTTTATATAGCTCTCAGAGCACTTATTAGTCTAAGTCTTTTTTATCCTTATTTATTACTCTTTTATAGCTTTATTATTATAGAAGGCATATTACTTTTCCTGAATTTATTTAGTAAAGTAACTTATATTCTTTATTATTGCAGTTAACTCCCTTATAGCAGTCTTTAATATATCCTTTTAAAGAGTTATTTATAAATTCTCCATTATGTAGATACTATTAAAAGTGTTTTTCTAGTTCTGCATTTTGTTTATTTAGCGAAATTCCTTATTTAGATTGCTTGTTATTACTTAAGACTTAATTAGATCCTTCCTTGCAGTTAATAGGTTTAAAGAGGTATCTTTCTTTTATAGTCTTAGATTTATTATCCTTAATTTAGAGGTGCTCCTTTAGTCATATATACGCTTCTTAAATAAATTCCCCTTTTTTTCCTTTTCTATATTCCCCTAAGTTAATAAGTTTAAATCTTCTCTTGCCTTCTTCTTTCTTATAGTCTTTTAAGGCTAGATCTTTAAATTCTTTTTCTACTTCTTTAATTATCCTTATTATCTATAGGGCTTCCTAATAGAAGTTTCTATTTTTCTAGATCTTATAGTAATGTAATATATAAAATTATAGTTCTGCTACTTTGAGATTTTTATACTAGTAATATACTAGATATCCTTCTATTTCTGTTTTCTAATAAGGATTATTATTAGGTATACTAGGAATTATAATAAGAAAGTAATTATTATCTTCTTTATCTTATCTATAGTTCTTATATTAATAGTATTTATATAATAGCTATAATAATTTATTATATTCTAAATATATTAAAAATATTTCTATAATATCCTTAATATTAAATTTTAATTCCTTATAATAAGGGTTTATAATATCTATTATATAGTAAGCCTAAATATATAAGCTCTTAAGCTTATTACTATTATTATATTCCCTAGCTCCTTATAGGTATTTATCTTTTATTAAGGTATATATCTTATTATTATTTTCATTAAATAGTAGTTTATAGGGTTACTTCTACTTATTCTCAATTTATTTATCTTCTTTATAGAGGTATTATATAGTATTTTATGCTGCTCCTCCCTTATATCCTATACTTTAGGGGTATTATTAATAGTATATATAGACCTTATCCCCTGCTTTATATTCCTTTTTTACTATTTCCTCTTTTTCTTAAATCGTTATTTAAATCAGGATAGCATTAATTATCTTAAATACTTTAGGTTGTTTTCCTATATTAGGGGTAGTCCTTACTCCCTATAGGTTTTTTAGGTATCTCCTGATTTCCTGTTTTAAGGGTCTTTCTTCCCTTATTATCCTGAGGGTCTCGGTTTATTCTATCTTCTTATATTTCTTTTCTTCCTTTCTTTTAAGGTAATAAGTATAGTCTTTTTCCTTTTCCTATTATTAGTTTTCTAGGTTCTCTTGCTATTTCCTTTAGTATTTAATTACCTTTATCTTATATAGTATTAGAATTTAAGGCATATTCCCTACTTTAGCATCTTCCTCTATTAGAAACTTTTCTTATAGTTTACTAATCGAGCTATCTAGGTATAGGTATTATCTATATTTTGGCATAATGTCCTTATATAATGCTATTATATTATATAGGCTTTGCATTATCCCTAGTACTTAGGTTTATATAGCAGTTTAGGGTTCTTATTTATTAGTTACTGCCAATATCTGCTTACCTTAATTAAGGTCTCTAGGCCTTCTTAGCTAAGGATATTTATTAGTAATATGCCTAAACTAATTATAGTTATAGTATTTAACCTTAAATATATTATAGGGTCTTTTATTATTATTATATTAAGTTACTTTAAGTACTATAGGTCTTAGTTTGGTTTTATATTATATATTAATATATCTCTTTCTTCCTTAATTAGTATTTTATTATTTATTAGTATTTTATTAAGGATTATATAATCCTCTATATCTTTTTACTTATCTTTCTTAGTATTGCTTATATTATTAATTATTGATTTTTATAGTANTATTATTATATTAAGTTACTTTAAGTACTATAGGTCTTAGTTTGGTTTTATATTATATATTAATATATCTCTTTCTTCCTTAATTAGTATTTTATTATTTATTAGTATTTTATTAAGGATTATATAATCCTCTATATCTTTTTACTTATCTTTCTTAGTATTGCTTATATTATTAATTATTGATTTTTATAGTAATATTTACTAATTTATTTAGGTTCTTTAATTTAGGTCTGATATTTACTATTATATCCTTAACTTCTGATTTTTAATCCTAAATATATCTACGCCATATATGCTTCTTTGCCCTAGTTTAGCTTAGCTACTTAGTAGTAGTATTCTGCTAGATAGTCTATAGCAAATCCTCTCTATTTAAGTTATTATATTTTTATTTCTATAATATGCTTTTTATCTATTACTTTAAAGGCATTTTTAAGCTCTAATTTAAAGTTTTTATATTTTTTATAAATATACTTTATTATTTCTTATTATTCTTTATATAATTTACTAATATAGTCTTAGATAATAAGTTCTATTAAGTATAATGCCTTATCTTTAAGGAATCCTATATTATATTAAACTCTTAGTTTATTAGTAGTAAACTAGATAGGGTAATATATCTAGTAGCTCTAGAGGCTAATAAGGAATCCTTAAAGTTTATTAGTATTACCATTAAATAGTTCAGGCTAGTAAGGTTAAAGGATTTCTCTAGGGTCTTTTCCAGTTACTATAAGGGCTATAGTATATTTAATATACTCCTTATAGAGTTTCTAACTATTTTCTGCTTCCTTTTTAAGTACTTCTGCAATCTTAGTAAGGTTAGCTACCTTCTTCTCTAGGTTCTTAATTTTATTCTTAGCTATATTAGAGTTATTTTTTACGTTCTCTAGGAGGTTATTATATTACTAGCCAAGCTATCTAAATCTATATTTAAGTTTTATAACTTCCCCTTTATAAGTACTTAAATAAGCAGGGGTAATATCTTCTTTATTTTCATTATTAGTTTCTATAAAAATATCTACCAGGTTAGGGGGGGTCTCTTATTATAGGTAGTGCTAGGTATATCCTAAGTTAAAAGACTAAATTAAAGTAATAGATACTATTATATTAATATTACTTAGTATTATATAATATAGTCTAAATAAGAGCTATTAATATATAATAGTTATAGTTTCTAAATAAGTAAACTAATCCATACTAGGTTTATATTTATAGATTATATAAGGCATAATATTAAGTATTATAAAGTATTATATCTCTTAATAATTAAGTAATATATATTAGGCTTATTAATATAAAGATGCTTTATTAATAGCTAGTAAGCTAAGTCTTATAAAAGNTATTAGGCTTATTAATATAAAGATGCTTTATTAATAGCTAGTAAGCTAAGTCTTATAAAAGTGCTAATAAATATATTCTATATACTAAAGGTAGCCTGATAGCTTAGTAAGGAATAATAATAATCTAGAGGTTGGATCTTTAAGGATTACTGGTGATTTATAGTAATCCAATCTTGGAGCATCATAATCCAAGTAATCTAATAGAAGAGGATCATTACTAGGGGAAGTGATCCTTCTGTAATAGGTAGAAATTATAGGGTCTACGTGACGTAGCCGCATGGGTCGTAACAGGGAAGATCTTTATAAACTATTTAGAAAGAGTATTATAAGTTAATATATACTATAAATAATATATATTTATATCTTCTTACTAATTATGCACTATGTTATTAATTTAATTAACCCTGGTCTAAATAAAGTCTACCTTGGGTTGTTTAATATAAAATAAATAAATTCTATATAGAATTAATTTTTATATAAAGCACTAGGGTCTGCGGTTTACAACTCTCTCCAGGCCTCCCTAATCCATTCTCAATTCCATGACATATTTACCATCTGCTTAAGAGTAATATCGCTTTCTCAGTCCTTTACCTAGGGATGCAGCTCTTTTATAGAGCATGCGGATATAATCTTCATCCTCAGTATCAGGAACAGTAATTATTATTAAATCGTTCCCACTAACTGCATTTAAGCCTCTGATCTAGTTTAGTGCAGACTTAGGGCAAACTATTAACCATCCCCATAAGAGGGTAGTTCTCTAACAGGTAAGGATTCTTTAAAAGCTGCAATGGCACTAGAAGAGCACTAAGAACTAACTTAAGGAAGCTTTATAATTCTCCTAAGATATATGCCTTATGAAGGCTTATCTTATCGTATTCCTCGTTAAAATACCGCTAATATATTTATCAGAGCTGCATATATTAACAAGCATCTATGCAATTTATAAAACTATAGTTAATAATAATAGCTGAGAAAGGATAAGCCTCTTATATTTACATAAATCATTTTAGTTGCCATATACTTAAATACCACTTCTTTATATAGGCTATATAATCCTTAAAACTTTATATATATAAAATTATATATATAAGCCTATATTTTCCAAACAATTCTATAATACACGATTGTACCATAAAGTTCCAGAACTTATCATAGGTGCAATACTAAATAAGTAATACATAAGCAGAATAGAGTTAATTTTCCAATATAGCGTCTAGGGCTATGCAAAGCCCTAAGGATATCTAGTTATCATTATTGGCATCTAGCTTAAATCTATTGCTAATTTGCATATAAAAGAGAAGCACCTTTCGTTTCTCAACAGGCTAAAGCTTAGCCAACGGCAGCTTTCTATTATCAGCACTTAATAGCTCCTCTTAAGCCGCTTTAATAAGAGTAATAAGCCTACCATGTTCTCCATTAACTTTAAATCCCTCCTCAGTCTTAAGCCAGTTTATATCACTCAGCATAGATAGATCATTCATCTAGCCGCAGCAAAAGGTAAGCATCTCCTTAAGCTTATTCTGCTCTAAGGCAGCACGAAGTTCTTTTTTATTAACTCCCTAATCAACTATAAGCCGGCAATACAACTCAAAAAGCCTCAACCTATCTATCCCAGAGATAAAACATATAAAGCCAAATTTTCTAGCTATATCTTCTTTCTCTAGATACATGTTCATATAGCAGGTAAGTACTAGCTAATCTATAGCATCAATCGGCCTTCCTAAAGCATAAGAGAATTTATATTAGTACTAGTCTGCGCGGTAATACTCGATATTGCAATAGGTAGCACTACTACACTTTAGGTATCTATATATCAGCTCGCCAGCTTCTCTACAAAACAGGCAGCTAGTTAGATCTAATAGCTTAGAACTCTTAGTATTATACCTTAGCATATCAGTACTATCCTGCCCTAAGTTAGAAGTAATACCAAGCCCCATATCATTAACAGCAAATCTTAAATTATTAGCTTTTATACATAAATCAAGTAGCAAGATAAGGTAGCAAACCTGCAAAATAAGGAAAGCCATTTAGCGTCTCTTAATAAAAGCTTAAGGTCCTTACCTACTTTATTAAAAATATCTACCTCCTTCTTATACTTTAGTAAAATTATAGCTGCTATTACTAACTCCTTTTCTATATCTATATAAGCTATCTCCTTTTTTACCTCTTCTCAGTGCATATCCTATAAGCAAAAGACAGCCATATCTAGCCTCTTAGTAATATCAGGCACAGCCCTTAAAACCGGCAGAAGTATCTATTAAGAATAATACTTACTATGGTTTCCTTATATATTAAACTAGGCCATCTCTCTTAACAGGTAGCCGTAAAGTAAGCATATCTTCTTACTAACTCTAAGATATAGGAAGATAATCAATCCATAGTGCATAATGTTAAACAGGTAACCTATTAGCATTATTTCCGCATAAATATTCCTGCGCTTCCCGATTTCACTATTAAATTTCACTTCATACTTAGGTTTAAGGTTAATCCCTGCTTAAGGGAGTTGCCATGCCCTAACTTTCCTTAATAGAAGACTATTTAGTAAGTGAATTTTGATATTTCGAAAACAGGTGTATTGCCTAGCGATAAACAAGAACTCAATAGCTTCTTGCATTAGCCGTCTAATAAACGCCAGTTCATCCAGAACTTGGCGGAGTCTTGTAGGTGATAGTTGGGTTTTCAGGCAGCAACTCCAACGGCAAGTCGGCGGGGCGGACACTCTGCGCTGCGTCCAGCAGCAAAATCTGATGCCGGCTCTTGGCCCGTATCCAGTCCAGTTGGGTCTTGCTGGTGTCGTCGCTGCCAAAAAGCTCTCGCGTGATGGTTGCAAACTTGGCGTTGAGCACTCCTGAAGGTTGGTTGGCACGTTGACTGAGCCGATGAGTTTCGTCGACGAGCAGCAGGCTAAAGATTCCATCTGCATATCCTACGTCAAAGGGCGTCATGACCATAGAGGGCTGGAGGCCAGGTGTTTTCTTGAAGGCAGCTTTGATGGAAGATCGCAGTGACTGCTGTGGCACGACCAAGCCGACACGGAGACCCTAGAGCAGCCCTCGGTTGGTGTCGGTGAAGAAAGTAGCGAACCGCGCGTCGCTGTCTAAGTCTTCGAGTGTGATGAAAGTCTGGATGTAGACAAGCAGCTTGATCAAGTATATGGCTGCCACCGTCTTGCCGGTGCCGGGATCGCCCTGAATCACGAGCATGCTATCGGTGCCGCTTTCGAAAGTCAGCGAGGAGCCCCCTCACAATTTCCTTTACCGAAGCTGCTTGATCATCTGTCAATGCCTTGAACGGTGACAACTTGAACAGATCACTGTATTCGACCTCATGAAGACCCCGTGTGAAGATGCCAAAGGCTCGAAGTCGCTCGAAGATGTTGCGGAAGCCCTCGCGGTACAACTCGCGTTGGAAGTATCTGGACTTGGTAATGCCATTGTTCCGGTTAAGCACTCGGTTGGCACCGTCACCGGCCAGCATCTTGATGAGGTAGGACTCTAAACCAAGGCAAGCCGACTCGTTGAACATTTCATCGACGAGGACGTTGATGTTCTTGAAATGCTGTTTTGCAGGTGTTTTGAGGTGCTGCCGCAATCGGCTAGCTGCATTGAGCGACTCCCCGATGTAGATGTCCCTCAGCTGGCTCGAATTTGCCTGGGTGATGTCACGGCCATCGTCCAACACGTATACTATAGGCCAGTTGCTGTGTCTCTCGTCATGGGCTCTCCACGCCATGACGGCATCCTTGGAGAAATCAAGCTGGGCGATCCTCAAGTTGGTCATACTGAAAAGGTAGTGAGACATGTTTCTGACGCCCTCAGTAAAGGAGGCAAGTTGCTTTATAGAGGAAAGAGGCCCGACCATTGCAAGAGTGGCTACTTCTTCAAGCCTACTGTTATTTCCAGGATAAGCCCCGATATATTAACAGCCCAGGAAGAGATTTTCAGTCCTTTACTAGGTATCTATAAGTTTAAAACGGAAGAGGAAGTTATAAAACTGGCTAACCATACGTCAATAGACTTGCATCGTACTTTCATATAAAAGATATAAGCCATACCTGGAGGCTTTTAGAGAGTCTTAAGGCGGGGATGATCGGGATAAATACAGGTAAGTACTTCATCTCTATAGCCCGAGTCACTATAATGCCGTTTCGTAACTAACCCATTATTTCTTAGGTAATGCATCGTGCGTTGAGTCTCCCTTCGGCGGTATTAAGGCTTCGGGGTATAGAAAGGAAGCTGGCCAAGACGTTGCTATCAAAGAGTATCTCAAATCCAAGACCGGCACGCTTACTATAGAGGGGATACCAACGGCTTAGACGGTGTTTTGTCGTGCATTGTAGTTGGAGTCAAACTGAGAAACAAAAAGTCGAGAGATGGTGATAGCACTTGATGTTCAAAAGAGTTCGCAAAGTAAATTACAGACATAGATTTATATTGAAGAGTTATGCTCAGGTATTTGTATGTCTAGTATAGCTACCCGGCCATTTGACAAGCTGAGGTCACTTGGGATAGTGCTATCAACCTATCGTGGATTGACACGCGCTTTAGTTAGTCTACTAAAGTCTGGACGGGAAGCACCTAACCTTGTGACATCATCGTATTAATTACCTTATATCTTAATACAAAGGTTTTTATAAAAATACCTTTGTATTCTTTTATTATTAGATTTATTTCTTAACCTAGGCACTTTTATAACTTATATAAATATATAGCTTAATATTTAAAACTATTATATAAAATAATTATTTATAATAATATATATAATAAGTATATAAGTTAGACAAGTATATAAGACAAAAATCCCTTACCTTATATTAATATTATTAAATTAATTAATTCTTAATTAAATAATATATCTTAATCTAATACTAAGGCTAAATTACTTCTTATATTCTAGGCCTATTAAGCAGGCCTAAAATTAAGTCTATAATAAGCCATAAAGATCTATAATATCTACTTCTAGACCCTCTATTACTAATTAATAAGTACTAAGTTATTAATTTTATTAAATAATAATTATAACTTAAAATACATTTTTAAAAAAAATATAATTATTAAAGAGCTAAATATAAAAATATAATTATTATTTATAATTAATTTAATCTTATATAAAATATAATTATAAAATATAATATTTAATTAAATAATATTTAAAACTTTAATAAGACTAGCTTTATAATAAATATAATATTAAGTAATATAATAATTACTTACTTAAAGAGATATAAAAACTTAAAATTAATTTAGCTTAAAAACTAAAAATAAGTTATAAAAATTTAAGTAATTAATATAAAAAATTAGGTAATTAATTTATTTATTATAATTATAAGCTAATATTACCTTACTAATTAATACTAAGAAAGTAACCTCTTAGCTACTTAGGCTATTATTATAATCTTATATAATTAAATAAATAATAAGATAAGATTTAATTAGCTAAAGTATTTTAGTTAATATATAACTAATTAATTAATTAATACTTATTATCTTCTAATCCTTAATAATTATAAAAGTTATTAATTTACTAATTTCTAAATATATTATAAGGAGAATAATATTATTATACTTTATATATTATCTTATTTTTCTTACTTACTTTAGCCCCTTATTACTAAGTACTTTAAGCTATTAAAAAAGGTATATAATTAAGAAATAAAGTCTTTAATTAGATAGTTTATAACTTATATTTTTAAGATTAAGTTCTTCCTGGCCTTTTATATTACTTTTTAAGCTATTATAATTAAATAAAATATTAAGGAGGGTTTTAAAAAAGCTAGCCTTACTTCTTTTAACCTAGAAGTTATAATCTTAAAGCTTAATATATAGCTATAGATTTTAATACCTATTAAAAAAAAAAGCTTAATAAGCTAAAGCTTAGATTTTAAAGATCTTAATAATAATCCTTAAAGTTAAATTATAATTTAAATACCTTTAAAGATAAATTAAAAGATATTATAATAGCTTTTTAAAGTTAATCCTTAAAGCGCTTTAATCTCTTATTAAAGTAATAATAAGAAATATATAAAAAACTACCTTATTAAAAGCTAAGCTTAAAAACCTTTATAAGGCAAAATAATATACTTATCTAATAATATAAAGTACAAAAGATATATTTATAAAATAAAGGGAATATAATTATATAAAAAGGTTAGTATTTAATTAATTAGATAGATATAAATATATAAGTATTAGTTAAATTATTAAGAAGTAGTAATTAAAGAAGTTTAAGATAACTAAGGGTTTAATATTATAGGACTTATAATAAGACTAGATATAATATAAAAACCTATTAGGAAGGAACTAAGGCTTCTAGAAAAGTATAATAGTTAATTTTAATTAGTTAGATAATTTAGTATATTTTTATTATAATTTATCTTAAGCAGGTTAAGATTCTTATCCTGTGCACTTGTCTATCCTGCATGCTTATCGTGTATGTTAACTATAATATAATAAAAACAAAAGATATTTATAATACTTTGTCCTTTTCCATAAGTTGCACGCGATTCTGAACATGCTCAATCTGAACTAAAGTGTTATGCATACCGCGATCTTTCAACCACAATTTAATCGTCTCATCATCCACCATATCTGCGTCTCTGATCCAACCTTCTGTGGTAGGCCCAAGAAGTTGCGAGATGCAGGCCCAAGCGTTCTCGATCCGGCTGAGACTTCCAGATCGACAGAATATAAATATAACCAGTAAGACTAAGAGAAGATGCAACACCGCCACGCCAGCAACGATGATAAAGGCAGTCCAGCCCAATGGTCGAGTAACTTGGACCAAAGATATTCGTGATGCAGGCGCGGCTATGTCAAACATAATAATGCGATCGTAGTAACAGAGTGCGCATAAGGTGGTAAAGTAAGCTTGAAGGGCGAGCGAAGGATCTGCGGTGTAGGTTGCTATATAAGCGAGAACTGAGTATTGAGCGGCGTTAAGTTCGCTCCTATACATGTCGTCGAGCCCGATGGCGTCAAGGCCATCAGTGGTCGAAAACGCGCTTGTATCAACGGATACAAACTCAGATCGATTAGGTCGCTTCCATGAACGAGGAGCAAGGTCGAATATGCCACGGTCTGTCGTCGAATCTCTTGATATCCCAGCACCGAGTTGCCGCTGGACATCCTTAATGTCGTAACTGGCAGTTGACGTGTCCCAAAGTATGGTTGGTTCCGGAGGAAATGATACAGGTCTCGTCGCGTCTATCTCCATCTCTTGTGCTTCGAACGCAGTCATGCAAAGTGTGAATTGTATAGTCATGGATTCCTTCTCACCTTCTTCTTCTTCGTCTCCAGAACCATCATCAAAGGAGTAGGTGTCCTCAAGTGTCATAGACACCCAGACGTCTGAGTCATCCAAATCAGTAACGTTTTCAGTCCTTGTGGCATTGATGAGAAGGTATGATTCCCCCAGTTCCTCTTTGCCTTCAGGTTCCATGACCGAGTGAATGCCTATCACAGTGATCAGTACTGGTCTTCAGTTAGCCTCTTGTGGGCTTTCCATACCTTGTCTTGAATTCATCTGGCTGAGGTCACATAAAGAGACCGGCCACATTTCCTGTGGCAATATCCTTGAAAGGACAGAAAATCCGCAATCAAATTCCATTGAGTAGTTTGTGCTCCCTTCATCGTTTGGCTTCCGAAGAAGGCCCAACGGCTCCTTCTTAATGTCTGCCAGGCCGGTTACGCGGTAACCTTCACCGGAGTTGAAAAAGACGTTCGTGAGCTTCGGGCGCATACAGACAACTCTCGTATCCACTGCAGTGGCATATCCGTGATATTCTATCAAACTTCGGCGCTCGTCGTCCTCTTTGAATGGAAGGAAGGCTCGGATGACGGTGCCAGTGTCTCTTATGCCAGTAGTGCTGTTAGGAGCGAATTCGCCGTCCTGAGAAGTCTTGCCCGTTACATTGGATACCCATTCAGCAAAGGCAGGATATCTCACAGGGGTTGTTTTAAGAAACGAAGGAGACGCCTCACGCTGGGAAATGTATGAAGGGCCCTCTATATCTGTGCTGTAGTATATCTGCGAAACAGAGGCCGCAACTGGGAGAGACGCTATGCCGACTTGTGATAGTAAAACGGTCGAAGTGAATTGTAATGATAAGGTCGTCAAAGTAAGCAGCGCGGCCAGAAACCCTACCAAGAGAGATCCGTAGTGCCAGTCTGTGCCCATCTTATCCAGGAGCAACCAAGGGCCTGTATTATGGCATCTGATGATGGACACAGCAGCTGCGGAATGTAGCGGGACTGCGCCATTTTGAAGCAGGATTGCAGCAAGCATGGATGTACATGCTGCCGCTTGCATAGCTGTTGCCCATCTTAAAACAAGGGACGTGATGGTGATAGATCGGGTCGTCCACCCAGAAAGTACAATGCTTCGCCAGACATTGTTATTCGTATCAGCCCCCCATAAGAAGGCAAAAAAGATCAAGCACCCTAGACAGACCAGGAATAGGGCTATCAGCAGGGCGATTGAGAATTTGCCGAGACGTGACACAAGCCCGGAGCGGATGTTTCGAGGAAGAGTATTATCCATAGGAGAGAAGTGATTACTCGGCTGGCTCTCTTTTATTTGAGGGTTAATGACTGGTTTGTATCTCGGACTGCTTGTTGGGTAATTTGAACTCATTTTATAAACTAAGCGCTTAGTGAGACAGGGTGATAAACATGATGATGCTTATTTAAAAGATTTTATATTTCTACTTACCCATTCACGCTAGGCGTTATGCTTGGGGTATGTTGTGTTGTGGCGGTGGCTGAGCAGTCTGTTGAGTTCTAGCCTCAGCCATCACGTACCAGCTGGCAGTCCAGTTCAGTTAAGGCCTGAAAAATGCTGAATTATAAGCTACCAACTGTAATCCTGGCTATTACACTGGCTTTTGAGTTCCAAGATAGGAATGATGTAGTCGACTATTGTTCAGCCGCGGCGGCCTAATGTAAAACTAGGCTTGACGGCTGATAAACTAACTCCTAGCTGGGCTCACTATTATACGCTATTAAAGGTCATCTGTAAAAACCTTATGGCATGGTGGCGTTCTAGTTTATACTAACAGTTTAGTAACGTGTTCTAGCCCGTCTAATGTCCGTCTATAAACGGAGAGATCTGCTAGCACTGTTATACGGTGCTATCGTTCTTAATGCTAGATATCTAACCCTTGTCCGCTTTAACAATATAACTCAGATAATATGATGTCAAACTCATTCTTCGACAGGCCTTTCCGCTTCCTAATGTTCCTAGCGTGTGTATCCTTGCTCACATCCGCCACAATTAACTCCAGATTACTTATTTCAGCCTCAGATACATCCTTGTCCGTCGTTTCACGGATATTTAAAAGTATTCGTCCCCCAAGGACTCGTCTACTCCAGACCATCAGAATAAATTGAACTCTGTCTAGTTAAACAGTGTCCAAGATTCAGCTCCTCCTATCGAGGTACCTACTGACCTCGACAGGAACCTGACTATCCAATCTCCACTCAATCCTTATCTATAAACAAGAAAAGGTTTTTAGGCATTGAAATCCACGATGCTGCCTTGCAGAGCCGACAAAGCAGCATCTAATACTCCTCATTCAATTAAACNGACCTCGACAGGAACCTGACTATCCAATCTCCACTCAATCCTTATCTATAAACAAGAAAAGGTTTTTAGGCATTGAAATCCACGATGCTGCCTTGCAGAGCCGACAAAGCAGCATCTAATACTCCTCATTCAATTAAACATAGTCCTCCATTGCTGCTTAATATCGCTTTTTTTTTTTTAATCTCTATAGCAGAAAGTAAATAGATAAGTAGTCTTGTTTTTTTTTTTTTCCTCTTAAATGAGATCCCCGTTTCTCTCTGTAGCACTAACCCCAAGTCGGCGCTAGCTAACCCCAAGTGTGGAGTTGGGGTTATTTTGGGCCAATCAGCTACTCAGCTTCGACCAAAGCGATTTGGACCAAATTTACGCACCCCGCAACCCCATTTTGGTGGCCGATTAGAGTTAAATCGCCTGTTAAAAGTACCCAGGAACTCTAGTATGTACTGGTCGGAGCGCAGTGCCCCTCACGATCACATGTGGCAGATCTGGTAGCTCTGTCCTATCAGAATCGCTAGTTGAATAGCATTTGAACTTTATCAGCTCGCCAAACTTATAAAGTCAGTGCTTCTTTAAGCCAGAAAACGTCTAAATATGTGGCGTAGGATGACCTTGTATAGGGCCGTATTTGATACTTGAGCAGCACAGATGTCATGACATTTTGCTATAAATCTCATAAGCTGCATCGTTAAGAGAAGGTGAGTTTACCTGGTAGTAGCTCTCCCTGCTAAAATACCATCATCAACGATAAGTCATGACTATCCGTAGCACGGCATTAATTATAGGATAGTAATATACCTAGAGAAGGTATCTTAACTCTGTCGCCTCGCATTAGGTATAATACCGACTGGACTAGGACATGTAATTCTGAGTTTTCAGAATAGGATAGCTTCAATGCATTAAGACCTATGCAAAAGACATATCCATCCAATTCTGCAGGGCCGCATTTGATTAAAATTTGTCGAGCCGCGGCGACCTCTTGCAGGACCTAGAGAAACTCAATCAGTAACGGTTTGCCTATTGCCCTCGATCATGCAGCTTACCCAAATACGTTGGAACCATGGATGTTGAAGTAATGAATCTTTGTTCCTAGGGCTCTGGACTTTGGATGTGGTATTTGTAGCTGAAACCGGTGACTGATGCAGACCGCGCCTTACCTAGAGATATTTAGTTAAAAGCTTATATTTATATATTAGTAAAACAGGCAGAGCTAAGTTATTAAATATTATATTAAAATGCAATTAATTTATTTTAAGCTTATAAAAATATCTATTTAAACTACCTTTGTTAGCTAATCTTAGTAATAATATATTAATAATTAAGTCCTTATTAATAACTTTCTTTACTATTACTACCTTTTAATATTAATATTAACTTTAATAAGCTTATATATAATTTCTTTAGTAAAATAAACCTTAGAATCTATTATATAAAAACTATATTACTTAATTAAAGTTATTATAATAATCTTTATTTTAACTTCTATTTGATTATATTTAATATATATTACTAGACTATAGCTAAATAGGATAAAAGTAATTTTCTAATAGCTTAATAGTTTCTTTTATCTCTTAGGCTAAAACTTATTTATATCCTGGCCTTATATATCTCTAGACCGGTAGATAATATAGATTAGAATGCTTAAGACTATTCTTAGAAGGAAATAGAAGGAGTTAAATTAAACTCCTTTTAACCTAGGAAGCACCTCTTAAGGAAGGCTAATTCTAAAAATATTATAAAGATATATTATTTTATTAATTATAAAATCTAGATATAAAAAAGTCTAGATATCTATAAATAGAGTAACTATTCTAGGAATATTAATAAAGCCTACCTTAGTTTATAACTTTTAAAGTAAAAAAGGTAATATAATAAGGTAATATATTATTATAGAAAGTATATTACTAACTATCTTAAGAGCTATTATAAATAAGGTTAAAGACTTAAAAGTAATCTCCTTAAATTTAAATAATTCCCCTTTTTTATCTTATACTTAAAGTAATAGTAAAAGCGTATTATTATAACTATCTTAAGCTATAGTTATATATTCTTTAATATAAGTAGAAGTTATACCTAATAGGTTTCATAATCTATCTATTACTTTATAGAAAAAGGGATCTAGGAGGTAATATATATAAGGCTTTAGCTATAGTAAGATACCTAGAGTAATAATAGCAGTATTCCTTTATATAAGACTATTTAGTATAAATATATAAGATATTATTTTCCTAGGCTTATTATTATTCTTAATTAGGTTAGACCTATTCTTAAGTATTTTAAATAGTTTATTAAAAAGAAGGTTATTAGTAGTATTAAAGGATATATATCTAATTACCTAGTTAGCTAATATTAATTAATCTATCTTAAATTACTTATATAAACTACTATTTATAATTAAGTTATATAAATCTATTAAACTATAGTCTTTTATTAATTATCTTATCTTACTTATAAATTAGAAGCTTTACTTTATTAGTAATAGACCCCTTAGCTATATAAAATAACTTAAGGCCAAAGCTATAGGTAATATACTATCTCTTTTAAGTATATTTAGTATACTTTCTTATTATAAAGATACTTTAAGTAAGGGAAATTAAAAAATTATATTAGGCTCTTAGTAACGTAAGTATAAAAGGATATAAATAAGATATATATAACTTATAACTTTTCTAATCTATTTTTATAACTATAAATAATATTAATAGCTCTTTTATTAATAATACTAATATAATTTAATTATATATAAATAATAAGCCTAAGGCACTTATAGAGATTATATATAATATAAAAATACTTAGATTAGTAATAAATATATATAAGCTAAAGGTTTAAGAAATAAGCTAATAATAGGCCAGGAATGCCTTATAAGTATCTATATATATAAAAGTAGTAAATAAAATATAATAATAGTCTATATAAGAGTACTGCCAAAGGCGCCTAAAGCAAAAGTAATAAAGAACTAGTAGCCATAGTTTCAGAGACTAATAGTATAAATATAAAGATACAAAGTGATTAATGAAGAATACAAGCCAGCGTCATATATCCAATCTCATATCAGTTATCAGAAACCTCTTAAATGCGATGCAGTTATCCATGCCGAGGGCTGCTGTTGCAACATATACTCCAATAAAGCAAGGTTGCAGTAGCATCATAATAACTCAGATATAGGGTCGAGAACTGTTACCCTGCGTTTTATACCATCTATCCAAGTAATATTTACATCTACAAACCTATTAGCTTTTTTTAAATACCTCTGGGGCCTTGAACCTTAGCTCTGCATCTCTCCTTGCTTATACATGAGTTTGCATCTCATCAGACACGGTACGAACGTCGCAATAGATATAAGAATCGGGATGTATATTATCCCTGATTGCGTTCGGACGTTTCACTGCATCTATATATGTTTAAATCGTATGATTTCTCGCAGTTCTATCTGCTGCAGTTGGTTATTATGGGTCTATTTAGGCCTAATGCTAATAATATTATTATAAATATAGGTCTACTTATATAAGTTTATTATAAATCACTTTAATTAAATATTAAGTTAACTTCTTATATATATTATAAATTTATAGATATATAAGTAATAGTTTATTTATACTATAGTATAATATTATTGGCAATTTAGACTTATATAGGTATAGTTTATATACTAAGGATATATAATATTTCGGCAAATAAATTAGAAAAGAAATTATATTATTATATAAGAAGATAAAGGTGATTTATAAGTGCAAATTATAGTTATATATTTTTAATATTTAAACTATAGTAACTAGTTTATATAAATTATTTTTCTAGGATATATAAATATATATAAAATAGTTTATTATAATATATTTCTTAAGACTTTATTAACTTATTTTATATCTTTAATAACTAAAATAATATTTATTATACTTTTTGCTATTAATAATATCCTAATTGCCTTTATTAAGATAATTACCTACTCTGCTTTTTTAAGAACTAATCTAGCTTTTATGCTCCCTGCTCTCTTTAAGAAGGCTAGAATTCTTATCCTTAATTATAAAGCTTTTTATAAATATATAATTAATATTTTACTAGATTACTACTCTTAGGCTCTAGGTATCCCTGGCTATTTTATTAAGTATTATAATTATAAGAAATTATCTAATATTATTTTTATTATATTAAGCTATCTTAAAAAGCTTACTTATTAGAAATATATTAATTTAAAGTCTTTAATAATTCTCTTTAGTAATAAGTAAGGACTTTAGGTTATTAAACCTAGTAATAGTAATTAAAAGTAAGTTAAGCTATAAGAAAATAATATTATTATTAATATTAGTAATACTTTTTATTTCTTTTTAGGAAAAACCTTATATTCCTATATCTACTAAGTTATTAAGGATAGCTATATTAGTAATAAGGGTTATAGATATTCTAATACTTACCTTCTTTATCTAGGGGATAATATAACCTTTATTAATACTAATAGCTCTAGAATTATAGCCTAGTCTCTAGCTAGTATTAAGTATAAAGTTTATTTTATAAATTATATTAAGTAAAAGAAAAATATAATCTTAACTAGTAAAATAAAATAGATACTTAATATCTATACCTAGATTTACCTAATTAATTAATATTATCTTTTATTTCTATTTTCCTCTCTTAATTACTTAATTAATTAACTTAAATTAAATTAATTTAACTTTAAAAGTAATAGTAATAGCCTAAGCCTTTACTATTTATAAGTCTTTTTTAGACTTTTCCTCTTTTAGTATAAGTTTTAATATTAATAAACTTAAATTAGACTTTATTATTATTAATTTAGAAGAATACTAAACTTTAAATATTAAAAATAAAGATTATTATATAAGTTATAATATAACTTTAATAAAAATAAGGATCTTACTTAACTAATAGAGACTTAATAAAAGGTTAAGATTATTTTTAAAAGTAAAAAATCTTATATTTTTTCTTAGCTTATTATTAAATAGTATTTTATTAGAAATTTATAGCTATATAATATAAGACCTATAGCTTTAGAGATAACTATAACCTATATAATAAAGACTATTATTACGAGGGATAGGATAATTAAATACTAAATTATACTTTTTTAATATTATAATTACTAAACTAGCGCCTATATTCTATTTTATAAATATCTACTTACTAAATTTACTTATAATTAGGGAAAAAGTAAAAGAAGAAATATTTAAGTAATATAATATATTAATAGTTACTAGTATATAGATTAAGCCTTTTAGATTATTACTTAAAATCTAGGACTATTATAGAGAGACTATTATACTTTAGAGGTCCCTATTTAACTTAAAGCTTCTGCCTTAATATACTAAGCTATCTTAATAATTTGAAATATAAGCTAGTTATTAGGATCTATTATTATATCTATATTAAGAGGTTTAAAGGGTTTTCTAAACTATAATAGATAAACTACTCCCTAAAGGTTAAGTATATAGACTATATAAGAGACTATATTAGTATTATAAATTAAAATATACTATAAGTAAGAATTATTAACTAGAAGAATAAATCTAAGGCAGCCAATGCAGGTAAGAAAGAATATAGCCTAACTTATTATTAAAGAGAAACTCTATAAACCTGTATTTTAGTTTTAGGGGATTTAATAAATTATAAAGTATTATTATTTAAGTAAGAGACTCTTATTAGTAGTAATAGGCTATAAAGCTAGGATTTTAACTTAATTCTAAATTCTATATTATAGTAATAAGGTCTACGAGTTAAATATATATTACTATTTATACTCTTTTTCCTCTATAAGCTCCTTAATATACTAATTTAAGAAGTATCTCTTTAGCTTTTAAAGATTAGTATACTATAAGTTATAAATAGTAATTAAGTACCTCTTTATTTTATACTTATAAGAGAATAATTAAGTTATTTTTTAATTTATATTTAAATAGAACTAAATTAGCTTATTATTTTTTATAATATAATAATTATCTATTATATAAACTTCTATATATATAGTATTAAATATAAGGTTAGGGTTATAAAAGTAATTAATAAAGATAATATTAGGATTAAACTTTATATTCTTATTATAACTAACCTAAAATAAAATCTAAGTAATATATAAAGTATAAGTTACCTTAGTAATTTTAGTAAATAGGGCTTTAGGTAGGAGAGAAGTAAGAGATATAGCTACTAATTTAAAAGGCTAGTTAGACTAGATAATCTTAAGAAGATTAAAGTAATTTTAGCTTATAGAGGAAGGTCTTACTTAAAGTAAGGAATAGTAGGTATTAGATATAGCTATAGGTATTATAAGTAATAAAAAAAGTTTAATTTAAGTAATATTATATTAAAATAGCTTAAAAAGATAGGACTAAGGATAGCTAATTTAGTAAATTAATACTAATATATCTTAAGATTTATAATAAATAGGATATTTAGTTATTAAGATATTTAGTCTTATAATATATACTTAGTAATAATAACTAAGTTTTAGCAGTTAATAAAACCCTTATAAAGCCCCTAGAGGAGTATAATGTTAAGATTAGTATATCTAATAAAGGATCTAATCTTAGTTCTTAAATAGTTACTATCTTCTTTATAAATAAGTCTAATATAACTCTTAAACTAATTACCTAATTGCCAAGCTAAGCTATATTTTCTTTAATATACTTAGGATTATTTATAATCTTAAGTAGAATTTAGTAAAATAGCTAGGTTAGTATTTTATAGTATTATTAATATAACGTATTAAGATATTAAGAATAGTCTATATAACCTAAATATAGCTAGGTTTTAAGCTAGAAATAATCCCTAAAGAATATATAACTATAATAAAATAAATTCCTAAAGGTATAAGCCTTATATACTATATATAAAAGTAAATCTCTAATATAAATACTTAGCCTTTAGCTAATATATAAATTTAAAAAATAAATCTTAAAGTACTAAGCCATTTCTTATTATATAATAACTTATATATATTAGCTATAAATTAAATAAGCTATAATACTATAAGTAGTATTAAGTAAGGCTATCTTACTAAAGTAATATATAATAGGTTAAAAAGGTATAATAGATTTTATAATATCTATATATATAATTTAAATTAAAGCTAATAATATTATATTCCATTTTATTATATTAAGAGCCTATCTTATAAAAAAGCAAACTTAAGTCTCCTAATATATTATTAATTAGTAAATAATAGCTAATAGTAATAGGAATTATTATTATAAAACCCTTATTTAATAGACTATTTAGAATATAAAATAAGAAAACTATTCCTAGATTAGAAGAAAAAGGCTAAATTATAAGTAAAGAAATTATATTTATTAAAGAGGTAAAGAATAAAGTATTTATAAAGCTAACCTTATTATATATAAAGCCTATTAGGATTTAGCCTAATAATATATATAGTAGAAGGTAAGTAAGTATAGCTATTAATATAAAGCTTAAAAACCTAAAGGTATTATTAATATAAGAGAAAAAGAATATAAGTATATATATAGGGAAAATTCTAACTATATTAGTTATAAAATAGTATAAGAAATAGGTATCTTTAAAGATAGAGTACTTAATAAGATACTTAAAGAAAGTATTATAATTTTTAATAAGTAAAATAATAGGTATACTTATAATAAGTAATATAATACCTAATATCTAAAAGGTCTAAGTGACTTTAATACTTTTAGTTAAATAGCTAATTAAAATAGCTTTAATAAGAGCTTTAAAACTGCTATTAAGCTTAATAATACTGTTTACTAATCTAAGTCTCTTTTTAAATTATAAAACTAAAAGAATATTATATAAAGTAATATTAAAAGCTAATTTAATATTATATAAAACTCTATAGGCTAGGAATAAACCTATAAGACTATTAATAGTCTAATTACTTACTAGGCAGCTAAGCCTATAAATAATAATACTAGTTATTATACCTATATAAGTACTAATAATATAAACTATTCATATAGCAGGTATTCCTAATATAAGACCTAAGGTAATATTAAGGCTATTAATAAATAATAAGACACTTAGTAAGAAGCTTTTTAGTATTATATAAAGGAGAGCTGTATATAGGATACCCTAAGAACTGGCCTAAAAATTAATTTAGAATATATAAATAAAGTAAATAAAAATTATAACCTATTTATAACTACTATTAAAGAGGATATTAAAATCTTAAGTAAGAGTTTTAATTTTAGCTATAACTTAATCTAAAATAAGGATTAGCTTTAGTTTTATAATTTTAATATAGGTTTTATTAATAATACTTAGGTAATAAGAGAATAATAAAGTACTAGGTAAAAAAGGCTTAACTTCTTAGATACTATTTTATAATATATATATAAATAAAAGATAGTAATTAATAATATATAGACTTTTAAAGGTATATATAGCCTTAGAGCTTACTATCTAGATATACTTATAATAATTAATAAATTAATATATATATTATATAAATATTATAGTATATTCTTTGCCCTTAATTAATCTTAACCTTATTATTAATTAAAAGAAGCTTTTAAATACCTAAATATATACTTTATAAAGATAAAGATAAGTTATATTATATTTCTTAATTAATTACCTGTAGCTCTATAACTATATATATTAATCCCTATCTAATAACTATTATATTTTTAATAACTTTTTAAGTATACTTTTAGCCTAAAAATCTATTTAAGGTATTAACTTATATTATAATAACTATTAATTAGAACTTAATAACTTTCTAATTTGGTAATAGCATAGGATTTATATAATATATCTATCTATATAAACTTAGCACTATTTATTATCTGGCCACGTCTATTAGAATATATATTATAATAACAAGAGGTTTAAGTAACAGCCTCTATATACTAGGATTTAAAGCCTGCTTATAATATTATATTTCTACTTTAAAGACTTTATAAATTTACTTTACTTATCTTTAATTTACTTTTAATCTAAACTTAATACTTATAATACTAGTAAGAGAAATTAATAAAAGGCTTATCTTTTATATCTTAAATAAGATATCTAGAAATAAACTAAATTAAGTTATTTACTTTATTATTAAGGTTACTAATATTTCTTAGGGATTTATTAAGATTATTACTTATAAGTTTATTAATATAGTAAATAAGACTACCTATATAGTAAATAAGACTACCTAGTAGTTAAAAAGCCTTATTAATAAAGGTAAATTATTTTAAATAATTAATTATATTAGATTATATAAGTATCTTTAATTTATATATTATTAGATATTAACTAAATAAGATAATATCTGCTATTTCTTACTAAATCTAGCCTATATTAAAGTAAGATATTAAGTAAGTTAAATTACCTAATTAGGATAATATCTTAGAGTTTTATTCTAATAAGTAATAATACTATTTAAGTTATCTTTTTATTACTAAGTAATAGTATTAAAGCTACTTTAAGTCTTCTTAAAGTAACTAAGTATAACCTTTAGGTTTATCTAATTAACTACCTTTTATATCCTTTAGTTAAGAAGATTTAATAGACCTATAAGTTATATATTATAGTAATCCCTATTATAATAGAACTCCTTAATATAGCTAGCTTACCTTACTATCCTTATACTAAGACTTATCATAAAGTAATAAGAGATATATTTTATATTTTTTATACCTCTAGTATAATAGGCTTACCTAAGCCTATTTATTTAAGTAATAGTTTACTTATTATTATAAATTGTATTTAAATTTTATTACTATTTAAGGGTAATAATAATAGTTATCCTTGGGTAACCTTATATAAAAAAGGCAATAGACTTTACTCCCCCTATATACTTCTTTATATATGTCTTTATAATTATATTAGCTTAGAAATAATATAATTAACTTTAAAGTTAAGATTTAAGAATCTTTATAAACCTTTTTATAATATTCTTTTTTAATACCTATAATATAATAAGCCCTATTAGCATATACCTTAATATAAATTTACTTATATTACTTATAGATTATAATAATATTAATATTTAGTATTTTATACTTATATATATAAATAAACTAAGCTAATATCCTAAAGTATTAAAGAAGTTTAGATTATTTAAGTATATAAGAGCTAATAGAGATATATTCTCTCTTTTATATATTAAATACTAGATTAATAAATCTCTTTTAAGTCTTAGAAATATAAAACTTATTACTAAGGTAAATAAGGTAATATATATTTATAATCTATTTAGAATAACTAAAGGCCTTTTTATAGGTAATATATTAGTAAATAGAATAACTTCTTATAGGTTTCTTTTTACCCTTATATTAGGTTTAAATATATAAAGATTAAAAAGGTTTATTTAAATATTATATTATTGAAAATAAGTATTAGGCTTTATATTAAAGAATCTTTTATACCTTTCTTAATATAAAGGAATTTAACCTTAAAGATTTATTCCTTAAATACCTAATAAAGCCTAACCTCTAGCTCTATATAGGTAAAAGTAATAATATTATCTATCTAGAAGATACCTAGAAGCTATCTCTTATTAAGATAGAGAATATAATTTGTACTTATCTTAATATTAAAGGATATATTATAGTATATTAAAGCCAGAATTATATAATATAATCCTATATTACTTATATACTTAATAAATTAGAAATAAGTAGAAGTTTACTTATCTAATAGTAGAACTAAAAGAAGATATACTAAGAGACTTAGAGACTATTAAAGAACTAAGGGAAAGTCTTAGAGATATTATTAACCAAGTAGATCAGAATTAGCTACTAAGAGGCTACTTAAGAAGAGACTATATTATCTTTGCAGATTCCTAGAGACCCCTTTTACATACCAAGAAGGGAACTATCTCACGTTAAGCCGCTCTAAAGCTATATAAGAAGGAAATCAATAAGTTTTACTGCATAAAGGGGGAAGCAACTGTAGGTGTTGGTCAACGTATGGCGGAAGGGTTATAGGGTGAATCATTAACTATCAATGGGAGTGATGCAACATGTTCGCATTCTGTCTTGTTCCTGTTCATTCGCCGCCTATGCCCTCTGATGCCTGGGCCAACATCATCTTCAAAAGCCAGGTGACATCTTATCTAAATGCATTGAGTGGATTCTCTGAGATTCTGCCCATAGCATAGCATTCAGCCTTCGTGCCCTCCTCTGTGTGTTGGTAGCTAAAAGCTGACTCAATCTGATCATCCGTAAGACTGCGAATCTCACCACTAGATGGATGTCTGATATAAACCGACTGCGGATTACGTAGCCCCTCTCTCAACCCTTGAATAGCCTCTCGCCATGACCCCACTCTGATGTAAACGAAAAACAATAAAACCTCTGATCCAATGCCGAGAGCCCCAGCCAATGCTCCGAGTTCCATAGTGGTGACAGAGACCTCGGTGAGATAAATTGAGGGCAAGTCAGACTCCAAAGGCCACATAAACCCAATACCAATTAAAGTTGGAGCAGCGAGCATAGATTTAATCCCCAAGCTGTACCAAAACTCGCAAAGGTTTATATCAGCATGTGTGATGCATCCAGCATTAAAGAATGCACTCAAGTACTCATTTACAACCTCCATCTCACTCGCTGTCCTGACCGTATCGTTTTCCTCTTCATTTGTAGTCCACGGACCACAACCACTCCGACACCGAGGCGAAAAGTTGACCTGCACAAGGTCGAGTTGCTTGATGGCTTCTGATAACTTGTGTCGGTCATCTCTGCTGAGTTGCATTGCCATGTAATCCGGCGCAGCTAATACGTAGATAGAGAGTTGATCGATAATAGGTGAGTCAATTGTGCCCAGTGCTAGTGGAATATCCACAAATAATCTTGTCGGAACCCCAGGCCAGATGAATTCGTTCGGTTGGATCCAACGTGCTTCCTCCCATAGCATCGGTCGAGAAAGAACTCGAATCAGAATATAGGCTTGGGCCGAGGTGTCTTGTTCGCTAACTGGATCAAACTTGCGGCCGAGATCATAGTTGTTTTCAAGAACGCCATCATGGAGCGTGACATGGCGGATATTTGGCAGTCTCGTCATGATCTCAGCTATCTCAAATGCAAAGGCGCCGTCGCCATGCGAGAGCATCTGTGAATCGTACCTTTCTCTGTATTATAAGCACGTTGAAGGATGCCCTTTAGATAACCTATCTGATTTGCGCTGTTGCATGATATAGATAGCTCTATAAGCTCATCCTTATACATCTGTATGTCATTTATGAATTGTTGTATTAGGCACTCAAATGTCATTTATCTGCCTGAGGTAACGCCAATTGGCTCATCCAAAATATGTCCTCATTGCTCCCACTCTGACAAAATGGCTGAGATAAAGTTGTCGAGACTGGCCGCAATCCATGGATGGTAGAAATGCAACCGCACATTGACTTCGCATACTCCTTCTGCGATTCGAGGATTGTTAACCACTTGGCGAAATAGCTTAGGACTTTCTGGGCGGCTGAAGTCTAAAGTGGCGCAGCGACAAATAGCATAATCGCTGCAGAGCAAGCAAAACCTCCAGCACGTTAATCTCAGGCTGGAGATAGTATCATTGAGATGCTTTTGTTCTGTGTTTCTGCATAGTCCAAATACAGCAAGCAAGACTTCATTAGATAAGCTCAGAAATCCTGGAATATTCTCGGGCAATGCGGTCATGGTGGTGCTAAATGGTTTGTAGACAACTGAAAATTCGGACATGTTGGCTCGGATGAGAATTGAAATGCCGTTTGTTCCGTGGCAGGGAGATTCTCATGCAAAACCACTTCTCATTAGACAGATCTCGGGTCGAACTAGGATACCCTGCATATTACAAACCCAAGGGTCTATAAAGGTCAACTCCTACGAATAACCTTGACTGGTTCCGGGTAGTGAGCTTGATGACTCCGAAATGAGATGCGCAAAACACGACATGCTCTAAAGAGCTGCTTATATGAAAGCTGACGGCGCAAATGTCAAGCGCCCCTTACGAACATCGTTATCGGAGCCAACATCGTGACATGCCGCTTCAATGCTTCACAAAACCACCAACTATTAACTGGTGTACTTCAGAACGACTAGAGATGACGAACAGTATCATCAAAGACCTATAAAAAAAAACGCCACATGCGTATCTAGGTCTTTTTGCGTCAAATTCGCTTCGACAAACTGTTTAAGACTCCAAAAATGGCTATGAGGGAGGGGAGTATAATTGGGGATGAAAAGCTACTACCATTCTAATTCCCCAATGGACGGATATATCGTGAGCCGACCAGGCTTCTTGTTACAAGGTTATATAACAGGATGTTAGATAGAGCCAAGGAGATTTCTTTTCCTGCAGCCATTTCTCCATTTCTGGGCATAGAACATAACATATATGATCCAGTAACGCTGATAAAAAAGGTTAATATTTGCGTTTGGGTCGCACTGTGAAAGGACATTGGACCAAGAGATCAAGGTGGAGGAGGAGGAAGCTGCGCAATGGGCGGCTGATGTTGAGATGACGAGGAATTCGGGGGTTGGTGTTGCGAGACCGAGACGGGCGGCGATAAGTTTGCGGGAAGGGTTTGAGAATGGAATGAGGACGAAGAAGAAGGCCATGACGGAAGCAAGTCGGATTTTGAAGAGCGTGGATGAGATACCGCTGTCGCCATAGCTATCCGATATTTATGAATATCGTGAAACACTGTAACCAGTGGGAATTTGATGTTGGCAGATTTCTTGCTTATCTTCATTATAACAATCTGGTTTATAGATTGTTACTGCAGGTTCGTGTGGCCAGTGTGAGGACCCGAGATGGATTAGTCCCTTGTTGTTTTGAGTCATGCCTTGCGTAATGAGAGCCCCCATATGACTCTGTTTATGCGTGACGAATACCAAGGAGATACTTTATATTATCTTCTTTCCGTGTCTAATTACCTTTTAAAACTACTTTACACTGATAACCAAGCATGTTGCTGTAAGACTGCTGGATAGAGGTCATTTTTTAAAATACGAGTGTAGGCAGGGTTCGAACTCGCGCCTTTGAAGAGCGTTTTCAGCAGGGGTACTCACGCACACAAGCAGGGGTCCAAGCATTTAGTTTAGCCCAGTCGACTGGTCTTAGCTACTCGCTCAGATCAGTGCTGTGATGTTTTTCTAAAATTGCACTACCCTACATCTACGGATCTTAATCAGACGTTTGCCCTTTATCTTGATTTATCACTTAAATAACAGAGTAAATTATTTTCTTTGGTCTAGCTGTCTTGACTCGATAAAAACCGCAATTCCTATATCTCAATTGGCCTTGCATTCAAACTTAGCATATACTGTAAAATTTAAGCGATGTCACTAGTTGTTTCGAATAGCAGACGTTATCCTCTGCAAATTCTCTCGCATTTTCATCACAGCAACCCATGTCCCACAAGGCAGCTCTGATGCAGAGTTTATATATTCTTGTCTTGGGGTATATATTAACATCAGGGTCCCTTTTAGCTTACAATAGCTTTCCTTACCAATCCGATATGCAAGGGTACATTTCAGTAATGTCACAAGAGCCAAGAGCCTTCATGTTCTTAATATCGCTGCTCAATCTTGGATGCAGTTGGCCTGCCTTATCGGACAACGGTGGCGGAAAGACTTGCGATTCTTGGCTTAAGACCGAGTTGCCTCCGTGGGTACCTGCATCAGAACAGGCAGACTGAGGAGTCTGAACCGTTGAGCTCGATTGTTGATTCAGTATTGCGAGATTATTGGCAGTAAGCTGCGAGGAGGACTTCTTCAATTCCAAAGATGGATGCTCTGCCATTTCAGCAGTAAGGTTAGGAGATGCTGTTGAACCAGACGGTTGTATCTTAGAATAGGGCGTAAGCTGAAGCTAATTGGAGCCTTGATCCTTGGACCCGTCAGGCTGTGGGAGAAACTCTTTGATGTATTTCTCTGCGCTGCTGTCCATGGTGATCTCGATTGAGACAATGAATCGCTCGAGGCGAATGATATGGACCTTGTCCTTGAGATTTGTGCAAGAGGAGTTTATGGTGGCTTGGCCAGAGATACAAACTCGAGGTATTTATACGTCTTGGCTCTTCTTGCATATGGTTATCGTGGAAGGTTTGTGAAGTGGAACCTTATATCATGGAAAAGAATTTCGCGTTCCAATGACACGTTTACACTGCCAAAGTTTAACCTTGTGGCCTGAAATAAGCTTTATAGACATCTGGAATCCTCTAACTGAGGTCTATGTTTGTAACATTGCAGTTTCTAAGACTCGCGGTATTCTGTTACTTTGACCTCATCCACTGTTCTAGCTGCATTCTACGGCTTGTGGAAACGGACGGCCGTTGGCATTTCATGACAGGTTGATGGGTCAGAGAGCGTCTGGTGATTTCCTCTCGGACGGGTTGCCGGATAGATGATCCTGCAGCATGGCAAAGAGCATGGCATGATCGAAGGTCCTCTGGTCGTCGGGCTTTGCCTGTAACCGAACAAGACGCCAGGCAAGGATATCTTCTATAAGTAACTCTTAGGTGTTTACAGATATCTTTCGTTTCAGGAAACCAATTGCGTTAGACAAACTTACATCAGGACCAAGTTTCAAGTGGTTCTGCAGGCCTAGAATATATGGTAATAATTCCTCCAGGCGATTTGCCCTGTATATGACCTGGTTGATATGGAGAAGCTCAAGGGCACCTAGAGCTTTATTATAGCTAGGCGGTAAAGTTATGCCGGGATATATACTGTCGCGAAATCTCTTGCGCACCGCATCCACATGCCTGCAATCCATTTCAATCCATTGCCACCAATAGATAATAACTCTGGGTCTCGGTATGAATATGCTGGGTGGGTAGCACAGCTTTCTGGTGTTCCGAGGCCTTCTTGAAGATCTCAGTTGCAAACATGTTCTTGACATATCTCCTCATGTATGTGGCATCGCATTACAGGTGCCATAGATAATATTCAGTCTCATCTCGGCGAGGCTTTATGCACGTGAGTAGGCAATCGTAGTCGAGTTTCGGTGGATATAAGAAGGCGTGGTTAATGTAGGGAGACCAGAGCTCCACTACGCCAGTTTCTCGAAAGGCCTGGCGGCTGACAAGGTCCTGCCACCTCTCAGCCCGTGGGGGTTATAAAGGGTCTACCCCTTCTAGTATCCTTTCTATAATATTGTAGAGAACTACTAGAAGGTACGCCTATACTTCAAGAACCAACATAGCCCTAGGAAAACCAAGACTATTAGCCTAATATATAGTCTTTGCTTCCCAGTCCATAGTAATCCATATCAATCTCCATACATAACAACGTATTTAGCAGAGAAGTCCACGTCAAAGTAACCAGCTGCCTAGCCGAGAGTAAGCTGCCTACTATCAGAAGCCGCCTAGCACTAGGGACAATAGGCTGCCCTATAGTAAAGCAGAATAAAAGGCACTGCAGGGCTGGTCTTGATGACTTGCAGGGTAAGCTAGGGTAATAGGAGTTGACATCTCCGTGTTAGACGTTTCGCGTATATATATAGCCTTTTGCTTATACATATATATCGCAGAAGAAACCATTGGTGCTACTTAAACTCCGGGGCTACTTACTTCAAAAATGCTTCTCACTTTGCTTGGCTTCGTGTTTTCCACGGGCTCATCAAGACATCACCAAAGAAGTCGATCCGTTTGCCAATTCAATGAATAAAAACAGAGGTAATAGATGCTAAGCTTTCCGCAGCGGGAAGTGATTACCTTGCAACAGAGAGATTCGTGACTAACCTCATGCATATCTAATTTAATTTTTCTCTCCAATGACATATCGCTGGGGTAAGGCAAGTACCGTTTGACTTACTTGTTATATAGTTGCTGGGTTATTGTGTTGCAAATTGCGTCTATTGTGGGGAAGCAAGTTCTACACAAGCCAACAAGGGCCATACCATAAACTTCAGGCGGCTTACTATCACAGGTCATTTATTACAGCGATTACAGCAAATACTGCAGTCTCTGCGATCACTGCGAGTACGGTGAACGCTACGAATAGCGATCTTTGCGATCTCTGGGACCTCGATCTCTTAGATGGTTTGTCCATCCTGTGTAGGGTTGGCCTTCTCTAAATGCAAGACTTGCAGAGTTTCGTGTTCAAGGTGGCAATATGTATGTAAGTAGACAGCAGTCTTGTCTTGCATCATGGCTTGATAAACCTTCAGATAATAATTTGACGAGAAAGAGTCAATGAATGGGAGAGACAGGGATGGAGTATGGGAACCGAGCGTTGAGCAGAGGAATCGACTCGAGGGGGGATATAGCGCAGAAGGAACATTACCTAAGGATAGTCGAGTCTGAGGAGGTTTGTTTTTCTGCAAAGAGCAAGATAAAGCAGTGCCATATTACGTCTGTCTTAGGGCTTGCGTATGCGGCAATCTACTGTAATTCTGGGTATCACAAGGACATTGTTGAAACGGAGGACTGATTGACTGGCAAGTAATATAGAGTGAACAGAATCCAGTTACTTCTATGAGAACGGTTAGGGGATGAGCTGCGGGCAAATAATAAACAAACTTAGTTATATAGCTTAATTCTCTATACTATCTACCAAGTAAACTTCATTAAGTTCGGATTCAGAACAATAGGAAGGAAAAAGTGACAGAAAATAACAGTTGCAAGAGGAAAGATAGCAACAAGCTCATTAATCCTCCATAAGTAGGGGAAGGCATAGGCGCCGTAGATCATCAACGCAGTTACCCCAAGACAAAAGGCGAATACATACTTGAAACCCCTAATAATAATACTTATCTCTTGAAAGAAATTCGTGTCTTCTACCTCTTTCGCTGTAGCGCCCCAGCTGATGTCAATAGACAGCATGTGACAGAGGATGGCTTTGCAGACATGCATCGATATGCCGCCCAGGAAAACAAACATAAGAAGGACCCATTTGAAGCAGGTCCAGAGCTGTTTCAGTAAGCTGACCTGCTGAGAGCGGTATCGGATCAAAGCGAGTGTGATGTTGCCAGCTATAGAGAAAACAACAACAAGGGCCACCCAGACACGCCAGCTGCTCATGTAGTAGTGGTCGAGCTCTCCGTTGAGCCATCCAATGAGGAAGTAGTTCAATAGCGAACCAATCCATGAATAGCCGATGGCGTAATATGTGCCAATGTAAGACATGATTGTGATTTTAGACCCCAGTGGCATATTCGACATAATGAAGCGTTTGAAAAGGGGTGTGAAGATGCCATGTTTCCACCAGTCTTTCACAGGATAGAAGAGAAGCTCGCTGCAGCCATATGCATACTTTTGCCAGCGGGAAAGCTCGTCGTAAACAGTGAGTGAGACGCCCTCTTTGAAGCCGTCGCCGCAGTAAGTGGCCAAGCGAATGTGGTACCCTAAAGTTTGTAACCGGAGAGAAACATCGAAATCTTCTGAGACGTGGGACTCGGACCAGAACTTCGTGTACGGGGTTGTTGAGTTTGGATCCTTTTCGTTGTTCACAAGGTTATCGTCATCTTTGAAGCCGACCTCTTGCAGTGCAGACCACCGAATGAAAGCGTTATGTCCAACGAACGGGGAAACATCGCCGTTGGCAACTGCGTAGGCAATTGCTGTATAAATGAGGTTGGTGAAGAAGGTGATGCCACTTTCGAAGTAGCTTGTAGTGACGTTCATGACACCAGAAGTGAACTGCAGTATGGCTACTCTGGGAGAAGCCTCAAGCTCACTGACGGCGTCGATCAGGCAGTCTGTTGGAACGCGGGTGTCAGAGTCCACGAGAAGTATATAGTCTCCGACTCTGATGTCACCCCCCACCCAAGCCCGGCCTAACTCTTCAGATAGGACTTCATCCAAGCATCGTTGATATGCTGCGCTCTCGTCGTCATGCGTCCAATGATCATCGCGATCGATCTGTACCAGCTTGTCTTCTACCTTGAGACTGATACCCAGTGCATAATTCATATTCGATGCTTTCTTGAACTTGCCACGGCGTATGAATCTGCTTATGCCTTTGCCGTTGGGGTTATGGGGCGGCCGTGCTACCCAGCTGATATTGTTCTCATTATAGAACATGCGTCGTTCATTGGCCTCTTCTGGGGTGACCAATTGCATCCCGTCATCGTTGACGAATATACTGGCGGTGCCGCCGAAAGATTCATAATTTCGGATGGCAGCAGAGAGGGACTGTGCCGTTGGCCTGATTACTCCCTCCAGGCCTTCTTTATACACTGGACATTGGATGGTGACGTGAGGCAATGGTATCTTTGTGCCGTCGAGGCGCCTCGTTCGCTTTGCGGAGTAATACTTGGAGTTGACTTTCAGTTGAGTGACTGGTCCAACCATCTGGAAGATGGTGACTATGATAGCCTGGCAGAAGAACTAGGAAGTGAAGATCTAGTCAGCATGGACTCCTGGCACGCTGCTCGCATGTTATCCTTACCAAGCTCAAGACAATTTGTGGAACAGCAGTCAGCAGAAGCAGCAAGCGAGTCCAGCCTCCCTCGCTCGCAATCTCCAATGCCATTGCGCGACAACCAAGCCCTATTAGTGAGAGACATACGGCTACAGTCAAGGCAACGGTGATGGCGTTGAGCAGCTGCGTTGGCCTTGGCGCATCAGAAGCGAATTCCAGATCGACATCTGTCACTACAGTGCCTTCTGACGTTACGTTGGTATTGGTTGACTGTACTCCGTCTGTGGCAAAGCTGTTGATGGGATGCACCGGTGCAACCGAATGCGATGGAGAGTTGAGCCTCGTGGTCAGCAGGTCTATATTGTCCTGAAGCATGGCGTTCACCCTGGCCTCAAGGTGGTGCTTGAGAGCTAAAGCTCCCACGCGCCGGCGCTTCACAGTCGCCCACTGTTCCTGTGAAAAGAACCAGTTCTCAATGGAATTACGCTTGTCGAGAGTACAGTCTTGGTCACGTTCCTCGTCTGAGAGACTTCTCGCAGCGAACCAAGCATGACCAAGATAACGTTCCTTGTTACGCATAGCCCTCAACACCTGGATTAATCAGTCTCCAGGATGCCCGTGTTTTCGAGGGACGCAGCCTTACATGTCTTCTGGCCTCCGTGGGAACAAGGTCGCACTTGGTTACGACTGCGACTGTACGATTGCCTGTCACATCAGCCGCCCGCGCAAGCTTCGGCCCCTCTTGGTTGCTCATATCGTTCGTGGCATCAACCACAGATCTAAATTTCGTAAGTATTATCTTTCAGACATTGAGGGATGAAACTAACAGGACTATAGCGTTAGGTTGCTTCAGGAGATCCATGATAAGAGCTCTGGTTAGTTCCTGTGCCTCACCAATCGTCGCGCCTACGAGATGTGAGATTTAATACTAGGCAAAAAGCACAACGATATTTCTCACTTGATGAGAGCCCAGGGGTATCGACGATTTCCATGCTGAAAAAGTCTAGGCCTGAAATTTCAATGACAAGAACATTGTCGGATACTTGTTCTTCCTTCTCGTCTGAGAATGCCGTCGCAATCTGCATGTGATCTGTTGCCTGTATTTTGTCCGTCACGATCAGTGAAACGTGTCAGGACAATGAGGGGAAAGGCCAAACGGACCTGGCGGACAATTTGAGGGAGATCGATGGCTGTGAAGTCTCCTTCATATTTCACCTCAAAACTCTGTAGGTAATTTGAAAGACCCTTATTCTGTCCATCAATTTTCCCCGGTTTGATTCGTGCTTTCAACGTTGTCCCTGTCCGGCTTGTGTGCATAAAGTAGGTATGGATGGGGAATTTCGTTGACGAGAGCTTAGAGCCATGCAAGGATATGCCAGAAAGAGCTTCGAACAAAGACGTCTTCCCAGAGCCTTTGTCTCCAATGATAACTACCTGAGCATCTTGCTGTTAGTATTGTTGTTAGAGCACTGGAAATTTAACTGCTTACCAAAGGGACGGGCGTTGACGTGCCCAGCGATAAGCCAGTGACATGGTCAGGTAAACCATCATGGTGATCAACTTCATCACCTGACATACTGACTGATTTTGTACTTGGTCTTGATGCAAGTGTCATATCTAGGTCTGGTTCTCATGAATATAAGGATAAAAGGTCTTGGCGATGGCAGCCGCTGAGGAAGATACATACCAGTGTTCTTCAGGCCCCTGCAAGTGGCCCTGTATGTTGTTGTCAAGTTGGCCAGTCACCTGTTCTAGAAACTATCATTCTAAGGGTGCATCAGCCCTTGTTATGTATTAGCGGCAAGCGGAGGTCGCTGGGCACAGTCCTGGGTAGTAGATATAGGGATTCTCCAGCAGACCAAGCATACCACTTGTTCCTATGCAATCCAAATCCACGTGGGTCGCCTTCTTACGTTGCCATGGACTGGTTTAACCCTGAGAACTTTTGTCTAGCCTTGCCTGCGTCCGTTATCATCCACAATGCTGGCAACATTCCACGGCAGATATAAACATTCCGAAACCGGACAACATGGCGTGGATCATTTGAGACATTTTCTTTCCGAAGGACAATATGACCCGACGAAGCTACTCGTATTAGCCTCCTTTGTATTGGTGGTTTCAATCACATCCTCGAACCAGGACCTGGAGCAAAAATGGTACCACAAAGACTAGACAAAGTGTTCAAATAAGCAGATGTTTGAAAACGTGAAATCTCTATTCATACTTTCTAAGTTATGTACATAGCAAGAAGCGGGCTGAGTAACCCAACATAGAATATGTGAGGCCGAATCATGAGGCCCAGCGAGTTATCGTCCTCCGTGACCAATGCTGGAACAATATATGTCGGGGTAGATGATCCTACAGCTGTTCGATTAGGCTTGACAATGTTGTCTCCAGGGAGAACTCCTGTTGCATTGCTCCCAAGATACCAGCTTCCTATATCTGTCAACTTCCCATATGAATTCAGCATTGACACATTATACCCAACATTAGATGTAAATGAGCGGAATGAACCAAAGTAAGAATAGTGAGTGACGTTGCTAGATGAACAACTGTGTTAATCACTGTACAGCAACTGGGCATGGGCGTAGATTCAACTTACTTATTCTCATCAAGATATTTCACCGATGTTTGAAAGTAGTCCTGCGTCGCGGGCAAAGACGAGAAATCCAGAGCAAACTCTGTCACCCAGATCTTCTTATCTGGATAAACATCTAACACGCCAGCAATGTGACTTGCCATACCGTCAAAGCTTCCGTACCAGTGAATAGGAATGAAGTCAAACGTACAGCTGCCGTTGCAAGCTGCTGTAAAGTTTGCAAGCCAACTGAAGCCAGACGGGGCGCCGGTCACCGCTGGCGCACCGAGGGAGACACCCAGCTTTCTCAAGGGCTCTAGTTGCTTGATCCAATATTTGGCTGCATCTGCAGGCTCGATGTTGCTGCCTCCGTTTGTCATTGAGTTATCAGGCTCATTGAAACCCATGGCGTAAGTAACATTTCGTCCTCCAATGATCTGCGCCGTGACATTCTCCAGAAACGTTGTGTCGTCGAAGCCATCAGGCGCTCCCCATAGCATGGGTACGAACTGAAGTGAGGTATAGTTCTCGTAGATAGAGCTCGGATACATTTTGTAGTTATAGTACCACCTCAGGTCGGAATCCTTCTGCACCCAGACTTTATCATCGCTAGGGAAGTCGGAGTTTGGTATGAAGATGAGGCCTCGTTTTGAGGACGGGTAGAAGTCTTTTGATATAGCGACACACGAGATTACAAAAAGGGCCAGGGCCACGAACGGGGAGTGTGCGGACAGCATTGTCGTCAGATGAGTAACAGCGAGGAACGAGGTTTTGGAAACGAATAGAGCGATGCCTACTTGGCAGGCTGTTCAAAAGATGAGTAGAGACTCTTGGAGAAGGTAACGCTCGTTGGAGAGTAAGGAGCCCGATCATGCTCAATACACAGATGCGGCAGGCTTCCCTTCCGTTGCCATAAATCCCTGCAAATCTTACGTTTTCAAGTGCCGCAAAGAGTCATTACTAGAGCTTACGCATGTATGATCATGCTATACAATCACGAACAGTTGTCGGAATGGCAGTTGTACCCAAGCCTGACTCGCGCTGTGAAAACAACTGCAAAAATGCCATATGCCCATAATGTACCTTGTAAACTGAATACCAGATCCTACACTAGTACTCAATGCAGACAATGGTTAATTAAAACATAGGCACATCCCTGCCATGCGATTTAGATGGAATGTGGCTCGAATACTGCTAGGTAAGTGATTCGGCTCCGTCGTACGAAAGTTCCATCGTCATAAGCTATCCGATCGACACTCAGGAGGCTTGGCGACACACCGTCAAGTTGTTCCATGGTTGTACCGTATTATCCCAGTAAAGTCGCGATGACCACGGATCCTACCAAGTCAATACCTCGCGTCCAATGGTGGTTGGGCCTTTTATATTCACGTCTTTCCACTTGAGGGCCCTTGTGAATCTATTTTCAATCCCTTGCTCCATCCTTGTTATGTTTAAAAAGCTTGTAAATAAAGAGGTATTCTTCTAGCAAGTAACCCTGTTCTCTATGCATTCTTATAATACACCAAAATTCCTAGTCTTCACCATTGCAACCTCAGTGGAATTTCAATGCTAAGAATGCATACGTCCTGTCGGTTATAACCATGAGCCAGGAAGTGGGGCGCAGCCACCCGCGCGTGCCGATAGAGCAAGGATTATAAATGCCCTTCAAGTACGGAAGAGGCGTTGGGAACAAGTTGCTGTTGTGGACACCTCGCTTACCAGGGCCAAAGTCGGAGAATACAGACCCGCAGATCAATCTGAATCTACGAGTTCGCTGGCACTTTGTAAATAAGCTGATTGCGTACCTCTGTCGCTTGAGTATTCCTCAAAGGTACCTACCGGTCTTATTCCGGCGACTGAAGTCTTCTGACAATAGAAGGAATGTCGTATGTTTAAAGAACATGTGTTTACTTTAGTTTGCAATTAGACGCTTTTCATTCTGGCCATGAAGCCCAGAGGCTATAAAATGCAACGCTGGTAGTTCAGTGCCGCGAGTTCTCTAGGGTTGCCCTAAGCCAGAGGTCAATCATTATATGCTTGGCGATATCCGCACTTTCCATAGTGCCAAGCACATCTTTTCCACCTACCGCTGTATCCTGTCATTCACTTGTATATCTAATACTCATTAATTTCTACTGCAATGCCGTTGGAGTGTAACAGTGCTCCGATTGGATCGTCAGGCTTTGACTTCGCCTCCGTGAGTCATGCTAACTCGACGGAAGACTTGGTCAGATCTAGCCGTCCACCTCAAAGGCCAACTCAGACTTCACTCAGGAGGAGATTCCCTCAGCGTCCCTATTTCCATTCTCGCCGAATTCAAAAGGGCATTGTCGAGAGACCAGACCTGGCGATAAAGGATCCTCGAGCCGTATGGATTACAGTCATCCCCGCGCTGGGCATTGTTGTAGGATTGGCTGCTATAGCGCTTTTATCCTGGACTGGCTACGCATCAGTCGACAACTATAAATACTGCAAGGTCTTCACGGATGACTTCTCTAGTGGCTTCAACTCCACGATATGGAATAAACAGGTAGAGGTCGGAGGCTATGGGTATGTAGAAAATCGTCCCGTCTCGCATAGGCAATGAGTGCTAACCAACCACGGCCCATTCTAGAAATGGTGAGTTTGAGCTGACGACGGACACGGACGAAAATGTATTCGTCCGCGATGGTCAACTTATCATCAAACCCACTCTACAAACAGACAAATTTCTCATGAAAACGACGACGATCAACCTGACAGCTCACGGCACTTGCTCCTCTACAGCAACCCAAGACTGTGTCCAAGTCGTGAACCTGACCGCTGGAGAAATTGTCGCGCCGGTCAAGTCCGGGAGGATCACCACCAAGAACTTTGGTGTTATTCGATACGGTCGAATCGAGATCGTCGCCAAGCTTGCCGCAGGAGACTGGCTCCTTTCGCAGCTTATGATGTTCCCAGCCAAGGATTACTACGGCGCGTGGCCTGCGTCTGGCGAGATTGATATCGGGATGGTTCGAGGGAACAATTACACATATAACAATGGACAGGGGAACCAGCAAGTATCGACTCAGCTGCATTGGGGACTTGACACCACCACGGATCGATGGCAGAGCACTTCAGGGTCAAGAAATGCACTACTCACAACGTTCCATCGAGATTTCCATACCTTTGGATTGGAGTGGTCGCACAAGTACCTCTTCACTTGGCTCGACCACCGCATTGCCCAGGTCACCTACGTCAAATTCAACCACCCATTCTACCAACATGGGGGCTTCCACCAAACCCTCGCCAATGGGTCTCAAATCTCAAATCCCTGGTCGGGCCCGGGCACGAGTGATGCTACACCGTTCGACCGCCCTTTCTACTTGATCATTGCACTGGCTATTGGGGGGATTTCAGGCTGGTTCCCTGACGATGTCCAAGGTAAGCCTTGGGTGAACGATGCAGTCTCCCCGAGGAAGGATTTCTGGAAAGCGAAGGACCAATGGTATCCGACATGGGAGGAGAATAATGGAGGGGAGATGGTGATTAAGCGCGTTTCCATGTGGCAGCAATGTGACGACGCCGCAGCCGATCTGTCGCATTTCTCAACAAGTTAGAAATAAAAGCAATTAATATTAGAGACAACTTTTTAAGATGTGCTGTTTATTTTCACTGCCCGACCTATTGCTGTGAGTGCAAGCTATCTAAACGACCCCTGGATCCGAAATTATTGCTTACAGCAGATTTTGTTTTTCATAATGCCACCATTTCGCGGAATGTGTTGCGGAACTAGGGTAGGTGCACGTATTCTGAGGTAATCTTTTATGCGATTGCCATGGCTTCATTCTGGATCGCTCATCGACGACTTCCTTATCCTTAGCAGCCGGTTTTTATTCGCTCTTTTCCATCCTTTTAACACCGGCATTTCAGTCCTGTTTCCCTGGTTGAAGTTTATTAAGAGTCTTTAAGCCCCGTTCCTTGGAAACGTTACGATGATCCTGACTATCTTGAGTAAGCTGAGCCTGTACTTGACTGGACTAAGAGATTAAACTGAATAGGAGGACAACAAGGCCTTTGACCGGGTTCACGATTAACAACAAGGCAGATTGCGGGCTGGAACCTTGTTGATGTTGACTGACAACCTTTTGTAGGCGCGAGAGAGTGAGGGAAGGTAAATTGAAAAAAAGCAGGGTCTAGGTATGCTATACTATATGCCGAGTCGCTCTCTGGAGTACTGGTTGTACTTATCCTCTATATCTAACAACAAATCAAGTTTAATTATTAACTCTATTATATACATATTATCACTTCTGACATACTTATTACAAATCCTAGTGCATATAAGGCAGGTATTGCGTCCTTATAGCTTTTCAATTTCAGCTTTGGATTTTTTTCTTTCGCAGGGTAAACTCAACTCAAGATTTGACCTCGCTAAAGTGTAAGTTACCTCCTCTTATTGATGATAAGACAAGCCTGGAGAGAGGCCAGTCGAGACTTTTTTGTGGCTGGCTGACATTCCAACTACCATATCGATAGTTGTCTTTAGCGTATGCAGGGGAGAGCTTCGCCTGCGTAAACCAGCTAATGAGGTGGCTCACTTGCCAGATACTCGCTTCCGGTCTCAGCTCCTCCAATATGTGCCATTGTGATAGGCAATAAAAGTGAATCTTTCCCGGATTGCCATAATTAAACTGGTAAAGGCGCTGTTGGCCCGTCGTTCCGTGCCGTCTTGCAGATCATGATGGAATTAAGTGGCACTGATAGCTACTTTTGGCGTTTTCTTGGGTAGCCAACCAGTTGATGAAAATGCAAATGAACATGTTCCAGTTGGTCAGATGAACCGAGTGGCTTTGATCCACTGTCGCTACTTAATTTCATGAGCTGATGTGGTAAGTGTATTGCTTCAGCTAGTATTAAAGCATGACTGGTAAGCCTTGGCAGCTCTCATCCAACCCTCCCTTCATCAATTGCTTTCTCGGTTTGTTGAAAGGGGCCATACCCAAGGCTCAACCAAGCATGAAGTTGCCCTATCTTTTTGCAGTCATAATTGCTGCGCTTACTCAAGCAGCACCTACTGTCGACGAGAAATACCCATATCTTGGACCCAAAGTCCCAATCGGTGATTGGGTAGACCCCACAGTTAATGGCAACGGTAAAGGATTTCCTCGTCTAGTTGAACCCCCAGCCGTACAGCCTGCCTCTGCAAATCCTACCAACAACATCAATGTCATTTCACTATCATATATACCTGCCAAGCCTGGAGGAGCCACCGTTGGCATCAATATTCACTACCAGACGCCCTTTGGTCTAGGTGTTGCACCCTCAGTTTATTGGGGAGCCAGTCCGTCCGCTTTGAACAATGTGGCTACCGGCTTAAGCGTAACCTATGATCGCACTCCTCCCTGTTCTCTCATTAACGTAACTACCCAATGCAGTCAATTCTTTCACAACGTTCAGATAGAACAGCTTCAGCCAGGTACAACTTATTTCTATCAGATCCCGGCTGCAAATGGTACCACCCAGTCTACGGTTTTAAGCTTTACAACTGCCCAAGCCAGAGGCAACCCATCTCAGTTCAGTATTGCCATCAACAATGATATGGGGTATACAAATGCTGGTGGAACTTACAAATACATGAACCAGGCCATGAATGATGACGATGGCTTGGCCTTTGTCTGGCACGGTGGGGATCTCAGCTATGCGGATGACTGGTATTCTGGCGTCATACAGTGTAACTCAAGTAGTTGGCCTGTATGTTACAACGGCAGCTCAAGTCAACTGCCTAACAATGACACCAATCCCGACTATTTCGACACGCCTCTCCCAGCACACGAAATTCCAAATCAAGGCAGTCCTCGTGGCGGCGATGTAGGTGTCCTCTACGAATCCAACTGGGATCTTTGGCAGCAGTGGATGAATGCCATCACTATGAAAATCCCGTACATTGTTCTTCCCGGCAATCATGAGGCCACGTGTGCCGATCATGATAATGCTCCATATGTCCTCTCTTCATATCTCAATGAGAACAAACCAAACACCACCATGTCTGACACTAACCCCAACGCCACGCTGACATATTATTCATGCCCGCCTTCACAACGCAATTTCACAGCTTTCCAGAACCGCTTCTTTATGGCCGGTGAAAAGTCTGGTGGCGTCGGGAATTTCTGGCATTCATTCGACTATGGCTTGGTGCATTTTGTATCTATTGATACAGAAACGGATTATGCTCACAGCCCGGACAAGACATTTTTGGAAGATATCGAGAAGGCGAAGGAGGTGGAAGATTGCAAAGGAAAGGATAAGGATTTGCCCAAATGCGAGCCCAAGCAGGACGACACGGATATCTATGAATGTAAGGCGATTAACCTGAGTGATGAGACATATCTTTTGGCCGAAGAGACATATCTTCTGTCTGGAAAAGCTCATCCGTTGGCCAACGAGACGCACATCACAGATGCTGGTCCTTTTGGATCGATTAACGGTTCTATCAAGGATAACAAGGCCTATGAGCAATATCAGTGGTTGAAAAAGGATCTTGCCAAGATTGATCGATGTAAAACACCCTGGGTCATCATTATGGGACATCGTCCTATGTATAGCTCTCACGGCGGCAACTATCATGAGCACCTTCGTGAGGCCTTTGAGAAGTTGTTCTTGAAGCACAAGGTTGATCTCTACATTGCTGGGTAAGACTTTACTTCAAATTTATCAAGCTCGACAAACTAACTGCTCATAGCCATGTCCATTGGTATGAGCGCCTCAAACCTATAAGAAACTGCGCCGTCGACAGCGACTCAATCATCGACACAAACACCTACGAGGTGAACCCTGGCTATTCAATGGTTCATCTTATCAATGGAGCTGCTGGAAACATCGAAAGTCACTCTACCGCCAACATGACTCAACCTGTGCCTGACATAACTGCTGTCCGTGACCTGACCAGTTTTGGCTTTTCCAAATTGACGGTCTATAACGCAACAACTCTTTCTTGGCAATTTATCCAAGGCCAGGATGGTCTGGTCGGTGATGAACTCACTGTACTGAAGGATCCGTCTTTGACCTGCGAGGGTTATAGTTCTGATAGCTCATCTGGTTCGTCTTGCTCCTCTGAATGCTCTGGATCTGGCTTGCTTAGCTGGCTTTACTGCAACATCTATTGTTCTAGCTTCTGGGGGTCACTAAAGTTTTAGGCTTGACACATGGACACCAGTTTCATAAGTAAGGCTCATAACTGCAATGGCATTAACCTGGTAAAGATACTCTTCAAGGCTGATCTCTTTTACAATATCAAGTGAAGTAAATGCCTTGTCCAATTGGCTCATTATAGTTCTGTTAAGCGAGTGGAAATGAATATTAGTTATTGTGAGTAACACCTCTCCAAGAGCAGCCTTAGTGCCCAAAACTATCAAATTTAGTGCCATGCTAACTATGCTGTTAAACTATAAGCCCCTTTCTCTTACTAAAAGTATGGGGTGAATTTACAAAAAGCACCCTCCCGTTGCCGTGACTTGCCGTTGAATATGATGTGAATACAAATATCTATCCACTCATTCCTAATATTCTTAGGGGTCTCCGCTCTTCTCTTCTTTTAAGCCAGCTCCTTACATAACTCATTAATTATCTCACTCATACACTCGTGATCACTCATTTTTTTTACTTATACGCCACGAAACATGACAAAGTATACACAATGGTTCACTACAAGTGTCTCTTGGTGGCTTTGGTCACCACCTCGACTGTTCCCGTCTGTCCTTGCAAGCCTAGCATGACCAGCCCAGTCCTTAGCACTGCTACAACCACAATCGGAGATACTTCCAGCACTGAAATATCCACCGTCGGGGACACCACTATTGTTGATACTACCGCCACCATCTCTCACGACACTACTACCATTGCCGCCACCACAACGACAGAAGCCGATACCACTGTAACTGCTGTCCCAACCACAACGACTACGGAGGCTGATTCCACTACTACGACCACAGTCGCAGAGACAACCAGTACTGCCCCCTACGCCGCAACTCCTGCAGCCTGCGGCATCTGCGGTTACTTCGTCCAAGGCAATACTTTGCAATACATCAGTAGTCCCGGAACGAAGGACAATGTCAAGGATTGTGACCTGGCTTGTGCTGATAATCCCGGCCTTGAGGTTTTTGACTACTATAACGAAGCCGTCCTTGGATACTAACAAAGCATTTGAAAGTTCTGCAAGGATATAGTGAAAAGTTGATGGCTTGCCGTCGTCTCCATATCAGTGGTATCAAGTTTGCTGCCTGGCCAATATGTAAGAAGGGTTTTATGCTTCTCTTGGTCTAGCTATAATGGAAATATTAGAAGCCTGCTCATGTTTGTAGCAGATCGTTGCTTAGCAGACCTTTAGCCTCAGGATCCTTATCACTTTGAAGTCTTTAGTATGTGTTTGTGAACAGAAGATTTCGCATAGGCTTGCAGTATTTCAATCTTGCCGACAACCTTACTCCACCTGGCAGGAAATTGAAGCGTACTTGGAAACCTACGTGGTTGATACGTCCAATAAGCAGAGCCCAAGATGTGGAAGGTGATTCGGTGTGACTGGGCATATACACCGCAAGGTGAACAACTAGATGTTGGATCTGGCTGGAAGAAGATGAAGCAAATGTTGGATCTGATGAGGAGCACGAATATTGAGGAGGGAAAAATTGATGGTTTTTGTAGACGGAATTGTTCTGTATCACTGAAACATGAGTAGGTCAAATCATGACTCTGAGGCAGTTGGACCGGTACATCTACGCCACGCAATTATGCTGGCGATCGATGGACCACGTTATTATGGCAGGGACCTAGCCGCTCAGCAGTTGACACCGCCCATGTATCGTGGTAACTAAGGGTTCAATTGACCGAGACTTTCATGGATACAATCGCTGTATAACTGGTACTAACATCTTGAGTAATCTCGCATAAATAATTGGCTTGAAAAAAGAGGTTGGAAGACGAAAATCCTTTGGACAATGCCAGAATCAGCCCTGAGGCGTCAGCGTTGTGTAATGCGAAAACAAGACGTGATCCCGAACCTGAAAGATGAAATAGGCAGGTCTGACTTCAAGCTTTGGGTTTTAACGGACTGGCTTGACCGAGTAGAGTCATTAGGTTTCACAGTTAAGATTATCACCACGGCTGAAGTTGCGGTAAGAGAATGGAAGATGGATATGGCGTTGTGCGATTACAACGGCCGCGCAGTTAGTCATCTTTAGCCTGGTAAACTAAGGGCATATATGTACTTAAACAAGGCAGCTGTTCTCAGACTCTTTAGAGTCTGCAATGGTATATACTTTCCTTATCAAAGAGGGTGCAAAGATGATATGCACTGGTAGTAGGGGACTAATTCATCAAACATATTGTGAGATACTATAGCTCAAATAATGTCTCGATTGCGAAGGCAGAATGAGAAAGGTATTATATTCACTATACAATTTTAATCTCATGTTCCTTCGCACCTTGGAAGCGTTGATTTAACCACTTATCTGCCTCACCCCCCTCATAAGGATTAATTAACCCAATACGCTCATAAGCCCCAGCTATTCTCTTTAATATTACTGTAATCATTGCTCTAGAGCAGAGCATAGGAGTATCCTCCGTGGATCCAGAGGGTTCATAGTACCCAATAAGAATCAAGGTTAATTCTTGCCCTTCAGTCTTCGATACCACGATCCCAGTGGAATGTATCTTCCGGTGCATTTCGTGAAGACACCTCAATCACAAGCGTTCTCAGGAGAACATATCCATCTTTGACGGCTCCCATTTTGTCTTCTCCATCTGGGATGCACCAGGCATCGACTACCTTGGCGTATGCATTTGAAATTCCCCGCCAGTCGTTTAGAAAGTCAAACATGGCCGATGCTGGCTTTTGATCATCTATAGTATATCCCAAGGCAAAAGGAGACCAGGAAGATGCCCTATACGTCTTCCAGGCATGTATCCTTTCCTCATGATGGGGCTTCCACATCATTGAGTCCAAAATGTTGTCTTGCCACAGACTCGCGAGATAGGTCCCAGCCCCGCGTGATTTCCATAGGCTTGCGAGACCTGATAGTACTGTGAGTCTGTCTGACTCATAGGAAAGCGCCAAATTGCAGTATGCTTCCAACCAGTCGAGCCATGACTTGTGAAGTGTGATCAAACTGTTCCAGTAGTGTTTGCTAAAGTCAAAGAAGTGCACGTCCATCATCAAGTTTACTTCTTTTTCCTGCACCGCCTTTGCATCAACTTCCATACATTCTGATTTGAGACACTTGATGCACTCCTATAATATCTTATGGCAAGTAAGGTGAACAATCCTTCTTGGGAGTATATTCTCTTGCAAAACCCAAGCCCGTCGGTTAAGTGGAGAGTAAGTTCCTGTACTGTGATGTCGCGTCATGGTCCCACCATACCCAACTCCTGAATGTGTATTCTTGAAACACTAGAATCAGGATTTCTGATTAGCCCTGTTTGTACTGGATAATCTTTAACTGATGGCTGATTATAGATAAACCCTTTGCCGAAGTATTCGGATGCATCCTTCCGATCGAGAAATCCTTCACATGAGTCGGTTGCTTGAGTTGCAGCGAGAACCAGGTAGGCATCGCTATATAGATGATATGTTGGAAGACTCGACCTGCCAATCTGTAGTATTATCTTGTACTGTGAAAAGCGAGTCGATCCAGAGATACCGAATCCTGATGCTTCGAGTAACTGTTACAGCATCTTCGAAATTCATTGAAAGGTCTTTAAGGTTGATTGCTTTCTGATGTTCTTTGATCGTCGTTCTTACGAGGGTGCCATTAGGCCCCCCAGCAATAGCTGAGAGCTACATAGGGTTCAACTTCGCCTGAGGAGATGTGAAGGAGCAGCCACTTTTCTGTCTCAGTTCCAACATCCAAGACACGTTTCGGTAGAATCGAATTAGGATTAGTGCAATCACAGTGATTTCTCAAGAGCGTCCTCAAGCTCACTATCAATCCCCCCATCCTGTTCATCCTCTTCATTCTCTTGTTCAATATTTACATGTCTGTTATCATCCGTGCCCAGTGCCCCAGCAAAGACAGCCCCAATGGTGTCCTGAACAGAACAATGAAAAAGCTCCTCATCGGAAAGAATCCCATTCCGCGATCTTTTCCACGCCGGTCTCGAGTAGGCTGATGATTGACTTGCACGCTTCCAATACCGCATGCTGCCGGCATTGTTCCCTTTTGCATTCTGCCAACTTGTGATGTAGGATATCCTGTTGCTTGTGCAGAGTAGAATAGTCTTCTTTGATGTTCTCCACAGCTTGGTTTGCCTCTTGCAGAGCGAATTGCGCAACAGTCTTCATATCTTGCAGCCCAGAAAGGCCAGTTATCTCCTCTTCATAAAGAAAATCCGGCCTTCGATCATCGCCAAAGAGGTCTTTCATTTCACGAAATGACCTTTTTAAACCCTCTTTGTTGTCTTCAAGGTTGCAGAGGGTTTCCTGCCTTTTCGTTCGAGCCTTTTTAGCTTGGCGGTATTTTTTCAGTGTCGCTTTTCGCTTTGCTTCAGCTGAAACGTGCAGCTGGTTGTAGTGCGCAAGGTTCCTTTCCGCCTCCGCAAGGTCCTTGTTGCACATTTCAGTCAGTACCTTGATCAAGTTCTCGCTCTCTCTTGCATAATGCTTATTGATTGGAGGAGGAGGAACAGCGTTGTTGCTGTCAGGGTGAGACTCAGTGGCATGGCCGTTGTGATTGTCGACCAAAGGAACAGAATTGACGTGGATTGTGCGTCTGAACCCAATGTTACTTCAAATCTTCTTGATTGTAATTTATGCAGTCGTCTAACTTGCCTGTCGTCTCGACTAGGGTTCAGCTAAGGATCAGAGGCTTCACCTGCTTCAACTGAGACATTCTCTTTCCTGGCTCTGGCTTTGGATTTGCCGCATCTAGGTCTTTTCCACGGCTCTTCAGATGGATCAAAGGGCCGTGTAGGCTTTCGGATACGCCCAGAGGTACGGGCCCAGCGTTTGCGCCCAATGCCCCTCGCTCCATATTCGGCCAAGGGTTGTGGAATGTGGATAACCGATCTTGCTACTGTAAGTGGGAGAATGATGAAGAAAGATCCAAGATTGAAGAGGTGTTTGATCTGAACAGGCTTAAGTTGTGTTTCTGTCCTCAGATGCGTCATGATCGAAAAAGCAATTATCCCTTCCCCTCTTACAAACCCTGCACACCGTCAGCCTTTGCGCCAATCATCCCGGGCTCAGTGAGACAAACAACGTCATGACACGATTTGGACACGACAAACAGTGTTCGCGTAAGGGTGAGTGCTTCAATTTTGTTGAAACAGAAAGAACCTATCTGCTACAACCAGTTGACATTTGAACAGCCGATGCAGACATACTGAACATGCTGGGGACTGAGTGTCGCGTGGTACCAAAGGTTAGGCTCACAGAATGAGTACCTACAGAATTTTGTGAGAATTCATTATGTAGCATGATCACATCCTACGCTCGCATGAAAGTCCCCTTGAAGGTTGAGGTGACGTGAATAGGTTGACTGTTGGTGGTGTTCAGGACGCGAGTGGCTAATACCAGAGCAATGATGCCATGAACACGAGGGGATACTGCGGTATCTGTGCTACAGATGGCTATCTGAGTAGCCAAATCAACAGCATCGCTACGGTTTTGCGAGGGCTCTGCTCTTGCATCGCGGGCACTGCATCTTCTTGATCATCCTGTTTAGCTGATGAGTGCGTCTGTATGAGGGCCAGATCTACTATATATTAGCTGCTTTACAGTAATATTAATATTATTAAAGATTATATTTAGAATATAATTACTCTCTAAGTTTATATAGGTATATATATACTTTTAGCCATAGCTCTTAACTACAAATAACACATCTAGCTCACTATCTCTCTATGCTGGCTTAAATATCATGAATAGTAAGTCTAATCGATGTATATCCAGAAGGGCTACCAGTGGAAATAAAGAGAGAAGCATCCTCAGTCGCCTCATCCGGCACGTAAAACAGGTCAAGCCCGGTTTCCGACGACGTAACGCAATTATAGGAACCAGCAACGATGGCGCACAGAGTTGCAGGAGCCGTGCACGAGAACTGGCCGTTCACAATTTGGCAGGTCAAAAAAGCGTACTCCTTGTTAATACCGACTCCATATCCGTCGTTCTCCCTGCAGTTTGCAAGGGCGGCCGCATGATCCGACTGGAAAAACGGGTAAAATGCGCATGCATACATACCAAGTTGAGTATCCATGAGTCGGCCAGTGCTGGGCTCGAGGGTCCAGGCTCGGACTGTGTATGGTGTATTCCCGAAGATGTCCGTAGAGGGATTGAGTACAAGAGAGGTTGCACCTACGCCTTGGACGCTCGCGCCATCTACAAGGCCACCATCAGCGACGAGGGAAAAGGTCGGGCTTGCGGCAGCCGCTGTAGTGGTGCTTTCGGCAGTAGTAGTGATGGTTTCAGAGAGGGTAGTGCTGTCGACCTTGGCGGTGCTTTCGGCTGTCGACGTTGTTGCAGTAATGTCTTCAATAGTGGTTGTCTTAGACGAATCTGATGTCGCGGTCGTGGTTTCGGCATCAGTTGTAGTCATGACTGTCTCTAAAGTTGTTTGGGATAAATATTCAGTCGAGGTGCCGAGAATCGCCGAAGTGGACTCTACTGTAGGCGCAGTAGTTGTCAATAATCCATCTGAAGTCGTGGAGATTCCTGGTTAGAAATTGTAACTGAGGATTGCTCACGATACTTACCTGACGATTTGGGCTTGCAAGGGCTTGAAAGCGCAGAGTTGGCGAAAAGGCCAAAGACCAGAAGAATGCTTGCATGCATTTTGAAGCAATTTGGCAAACGAGTGGCTTAGAACAAGACGGAAAACAAGAACAACAGAGTCAAAAGAAAGAAAGAAAAAAGGAGCAGAGGTCTTAAAATAAATTAACAGCCCTAGTCCAGACACACTTCAGCTCGCTAACTTAAGCCAATAGTCTAACATAGTCTGTAACTATCGCCTTATAAAAGTCCACATTAGACTGTAATTAGCTAGTGTTGGTCAACAACCCAAACTCTAGCCAATAAGCATAAATAACCCCTGTAATAATTATGCTTAGTTTCACTAGTTTCTAATACTAACGCGCCTCTAGTGGTTCTCCCCATTTTCAAATGCTTACAGAGTCTGTATATAATACCTAACTGTCACAATAGGAGGGAGAGCTAAAGGTTGTAATAGTAAATTACGTCTCTTATATAATGCTATGTATTGATCGGTGGGAGACTCTACTTTAATGGACTAGGCAGTCCAGGAACTTGGAGACTGCCACCAGCACTAAGCTAGATGTCTTTAGTCACTGGAACCTATACATATCGAATTCTCGTGCATTATTCAAACCGTCCATGGCAATTCTAGCGTTCTCGCGAGCGCACTACCTTCGGCGATATGTCCAACGCCTTCTCCATCATGTCAAGAATGTACAACATTTGACTCTTGCCCTCTTTTGCCTCTGGTCCAATCAACTCGTCCGGCATTTGCAATAGGTCCATGTCTTCAGTCCGGACCATTTTCCAAGCAGTCTTCTCAACATAAACAGTACTGGTTTCGTCGACTTCTACACTCTGCATGTGCTCAACAAGGTCCCGATAAACTAGCTTTCGCCTGGAGCCCCCATTGGCTGTATGTGTAGCATCACACCGGACTGCCAGGTCCCACTACTCCTTGCCATCAATAATATCCCCAGAGTCACTATTGGGCTAATTTTCGTAGTCATTCTCATCCTTTTCCTTTGATAATGCTATGCTCCCATCTACACCGTTAGATATATCTTGCTAAGCCCAAAGGGTTTTAGCGCAAATCACCGGCTCACCTTTCTACAATAAGTTCTACCCTCCTCAGTGATGTATTGGATTGAGTCTTTCCAAAATTGGCTTTGAGATGTATATACGATGCTGATACCCCGCTTCGGTGAAGGAATTATGCTATACCTATATCACGTCAGCCCTTCAAATTATACTCATATGATCCGGGTTATATCTTCTGTTTGGGCAGTCCTGCGTGTTTTTCGGTTTTGCTATCTTAAGAGTCTGCATTGGCTTGAACTCAGATTTCGCTCCTTTTGTATCTGTAGCCGTTATAACGCTTTGCCGTAGTTATTATTGGGAGGTTCGTTCAGGGTGAACTCAAGGGTCTGTTGTTGTACCTCGTTGATATCTGCCGGGAATATCATCAGTACCCTCACGAATGTCTGTCTGCATGGGTAATGAGAACATTCTTGCCAATAGCTACGCATTTCGCCACCGTACCACATCTGCCTTTCATCCTGAGTATAGCCCCCCAACACCGTGGCACATCTTGTTCGTAAATCTAATCAGGCTCTCCGCCACTCGTCATATGACCCTCCCTTGAGGCTGTAGCGATTTGTCTAGACATATTATAAATAGTCAAACTTCAAATGATCACTGGGTGGAACCACTGGCTGGCTTGAAATGGGATATCAATGATGTTCAAATGCTCTCAAGTACTGTGAGATAGCTGGCCTTAGATCTGCGGATTGATCAGGAGATATAACAGGGTCTCTCTTTTGTCTCAGAGTTATAACACGATCTATATAAAAAGAGAACTTTCATTCCGGTTTGCAATGCTCTGCTTGATACTTGCGTACATCATTGCGTTTTCTCAAAGAATAGTGATAATGAGTCTGTCTCTGATGTCACGTACATCGTTGCCGATAATGCTTGTACAACTGAGAATGAGGAGAAGACGAGAGAAGGGAGAGTCTGCGGTGTAAAAACGTCATTTTATGTGCAGAAGCAATGCATGCGAGTATCTCAAGTCTAAACTAACATTATATCAAGTCTGACTGTCTACCAACAAACTATCCAGAAAGGGTTCTGCCAACTTTGCCATATCGAAGAAAACAATATACCATCCAACCAGCATGTTCATCAATCATGCTCTATCCTGAACTCCAAGCCAATCACGACGCAATCCAATGCTCAGGAACTCGCGCAATTTCTTACAAATTAAGCACATTCCTTTTCAGGTCCCGTCTTATCACTTGTATTCCCTTTGGCATCCTCGTACGTCTTGTCCCAGCCACTTTGTTTCTCTATTGCCTCATCCGACAGTCACAATTTATCTTCACCAGGCATCGCCTCCGGCTTGGACTCTGACGAACGCGCTCGCCCTTTAGCACCACGGGAGACGGGTTCATTCTCTGCTGCGGCATTTCGGTTCAATTGTATCATCTCGGCGCGGTTCAACATCTCAGCCACTCTGGAGTATGGGATTGAGAAAGAGAGGTTGGGTATGCCTTGATGGAACTCCTCGAGCGCAAAGTCGTAGAGATAGAGTGTGAGGGTGCCCTGATTGACGGGGCTGCCGCCGGCGGTTCGGAAGGGCAATGTCGGTCAGTTTACGCCCAGAAGTTGTATGGAAGATGTTCGAACATACCTCGCGTTTGACGACTTCTTCATAGAAGAGCTCGAGCTGATCAGTGCCTGGGAGGGGAGCATACGTAGCCTCCCAGACGGAAATCGTAGAGTCGTTATCCGAATTAAGATTAATGCAAATGACAACTTGAATCGCTTCCTCTGTAAGATAGATGTAGTCCTTGGCAATTCTGGCCAATCTCTTTGCATCTTGCGTCAGCGCAACCTCGACAATTACACCTGGGTATGTGGCGCTCTCATGCTGAAATTGCGTATCAGACATGCGTAGAGCTTCTACTTTTCCCGTTGAACCTTGGGTGCTGTCATAGTCACGTAGAAAGAGATTGGAGGACAAGACGTTGCTAATGCTGTTGGTGAAATCACAAACTTGTTCGTTCTCACCACCGAGATCCCGGAGATTGTCGCATATGTTGGCTCCTAATTGCCAAATAAATGAACCATGGGTCGCAGAAGGCATTCGAATGATGATCAGCTCCTGTAGTCGAAGCAGCGAAAGGTTTAGTCTTGTATGCCTGCACTAGTGCTATTTATAACTCTGCCTTGACTGTGTACCGATGAATGGAGCATTCTAGTAACCGCACTTTTTACAGTGCATACCATCTTGGATTTTAAGCAAGACCTCATCGGTTATGGGGTCCTGAATTCTGTCACCGCTTCGTCGCCATAATGCATCTAACTTCCTGACATTGCGATTCTGATTAACTAGTTTCAGGTATTTGATATTCTTCGACTGCGGTAAGTGCCTAACTAGGTGAAGGATAACTTTTAACTTCAGCCTTGGAGTGTGTGGAATCTGTCTGCTTTGCCAACTCTGTCCTTGAATCGATACCTTAAGCGCCATGGCGTAAGCGTTGAGATTCGTCTTGTGATCTACGGCCGCCTTGAGCGCTTCATCCACCAATTTGCTCTCTGGCGCCAATACTGCCCGCAATCTTTGCCTGTCATTGACGTTGGCCGTCTCGTTCGTGCCATTAGGCATAGCTAGAATAGAATGTCGTACAAAGCCGCCTGCTTGAGGTTCGTTCTGAGGCTTTGGACAGTGACTGAAGCGTTGGTCCGACGCAGCCACCAGTGATGTTTCAGCTCATAGAGGGACTGCAAGCTATGAGGGTATACTTTAGGCTGCCAACACAGGTAATTTGAACACGGCAGCAGCCACCAGTGGAAATTACCAAGGAGCAGTCTTTATGAGATAACTAGTCGTTATGGGCGTTCATTGATGCGGTCGTCGTGGTCTCGGATGGACAGACTGGGGACCAGCTAAGAGCACACCATCATACCTGCAAGGCATCCTCGCCTAGCGAATCTTAACAAATCATATCAATCAATACTAATCAACTGCCCAACCAGATCTGCAAAATTTAATCGGCCTCCCTTCTTTTAGTTCCAAAGACTGCTCTTCACTCTATCTCCAAATTTCGTCATCCACGCGCTCTGCTGGACATCTTTGTTTGAGCGCGGCAGTACTCAAAAAAAGGCTCTTCGCGGGCTATATGCAAGCTACATAATAGAATCATTCGGCCAAAAGCTCGGGGATATCGTGAGATTATATCCAAGGCCAAAGGCACGGTCACATTGATACTGGGTTGTTTTTGGCCCATATACGCTTTCAGCCATAGTTTTCAAAGAGTCAACTGCAAAGCATTAATGTAAAGGACCTAGTTCCTACAGAGTACAAGACTTCGAGTCATCCACTGTTGAAGACTATTTTAAAGCTAGAGCCAGTGGGGTTGTCTTCAGAACAGGGCATTATTAGAGACGCATTTGGTAAAATGGGGTTGGCCTTCAGGAAAGACGGAAACTGTTTTATTATTATGTAATGTATGTGATAAGTGTGCGCCATAGACAAGAATGCGGCGCATTTTTTCTTAGTATCTGGTTAATTAAATTGACTTTAATTGCTTTATTTGTCTTAAAATAACAATAACGACCTGACTGGTATGTAGGCTGGGGGAAAGTGGACGATCAGCGCATGGGATATCATCAGGAGCCCGACCGTGGCAGTGGCAGAAGTTGCTGGAAAGACACGAGCCCATTGTACTGAAAATTCCTAGGTATCAATGCGGCGCGCACTAAGTTAACGCCTCATTTTCACCCGCCTTCCGCCCTCAACTTTATGAGATAGCATATTGATTCTCTGTGTGATCGGTATTGCGTATTGGGAGACCTTTTTTGAGCTCGTGCAGCTCTCTTACTGGTTTCAATAATATTGTATTGGCCTTGAAGTCGGCGTTTCGTGAAACCTAGAGTTTAGAGTATAGAAAAAGCAAGGAAAGTAAACTTTGAAGAACAAGGCGGCAAAGGTCGTCTAAGATTTCGATATTAACCAGAGACGCTTCTAGACGCTCATTGAAGCAAAAGAACGTGAGCCTTGTCACAGAATCGAATACCCCTAGCATAGCACTCCATGCACAAGCAGAGCCCACGCTGCAAGAGTAGCGGCAACCTCCTTGGATGCTTAGTGTACAGGCGTCGCACCAAGGGGTTTCGTGATCAAACGGAATAGAGATAAGATCATTGGGAATATGGTCGTCAGAGATCCGAGTGCCAACTGTTTCAGTATGCTCTACTAAGAGCTGGATTAGCTCAGTATTACCAGCGCGGAGCGCCTACCATATCAGACTCTGGCCGTGTTTCGGTGCCCTCATCGTCTAATTCCTCCCCTGCACAATATCTCTTCCTTGACTGACTTTCATGACCGTATGTGTTAAATAATGCGTTATAAATGCACTCTCGCCATTCCCTATGATTTGTATATCGCTTCCAACGCGGCTGCCCGTGACGCTGAAAAGGATAACTGTTAACAAGGGCCATATCTAGGAGGAAGGTCCAGCAAAGTGCCTGCCAAGCGCCCCGGCGAAGGGGATGCCTATACTCATAATATGACCTCAATTGATCACCACGGTCAACATGGTTCATTTGTTTGTTATAAGCAGCAGCGACCGTCGGGATTTGAACTATCTTGATAGCTTCGTCACCAAAGAATTGGCGTATTGGCTTGGCGTCGGGCTTGCGTGACGACGGCTTCCTCCTTTGGCGTTCAACTCGCTCATTATCGGCGCCAGTGAACACGGTTGTCCTAAATAATACAAGCTTATTGTCTTTCCAGGCGATATGGTTGACCTGGGGATATAGAATGACAATAAATTAGTAGGGATTTTCGAAGTAAAAGTGCCAGAAATTGATACCTTATTATCAGGGGTTGGTATCGCCTTAACCTTATTAAATTCGTAGCTTCTCTTGACCTTGCCGTCATTGCCCTTATCCTCTGCCAATTCCTTGTAGATGCCGCTGTTCTTGCGGGCCGTGCCTATGGCTCCGTGGCCATGCTTTCGAAGACTGCGAAGGAGACCTGATGATGAGAAGAGGTTATCGATGAAGATATGATATGTCGCTTTTGGCAGCAGATTTGCTAGGGTAATGACGACGGCTTGGGTCGGGTTCAAGGCAATGGGCTTCTCTTCCCTGGCTAGCTCTTTCCCTGCGGCCTTGGAAGCTCCCCGGCCCTGAGAACGTGTGGATGACTTCTTCTGTGGAAGCTCGATGCCAACGGGGCCATAAATCGCATCTCTGATGTGCCAAAGCCACCGAAGAAAGAAGCCCTGTTGGGCGATAACCCAGATCTTTACTCCCACTGGTTCTGGCTTGCCCTTGACCGTTGTTTTGGCACCACATTTCCCCGTATAACTAACCATGCACTCATCCACGGCAAGGTGAGATCCAGCAGTTAAAAGCTCGGCTGAGACTGCTTGTATGTGGTTAGACCACTCTTCAACGCCTTGGAACACCTCTGGTAGGTGTTCCTTGCCGGTCTCACCGATCTTGGTGTGGTCAAAAGGGCGGAGATGATGGTGCATGAGCTGAAACTTCCAGTAGGGCATGAACTTGATAAATAAGTGTTCTGCGCTTTGTAAACCGGGCTGAGGAGAACTCCAATAGGTCTTCAGCGTCCTTTCTATATGTATTCCCATTTAAATCAATATTGCAATAAACAGGTAGATCTCTGAGGCATAGGTTCCTTCCCAAGTTCGGAGACGTAATATTCGACCCATCGGCCTTTTCCAGCTATCTACCATTCGTTGGCTTTGAGCCACGAGATGCAGATCTTGGTATAATGTACCCATTTCTCAACAAGGGAAATAGGTAGGAAAAGCTGGAATAGCTCGAGAGGCGTTGGAGGAAGCGTAGCAATGTGAAATTCGTGCCTTGGTACGTTGAAAGGTTCAAATTGCGTGCCTCGGTCTCGGGTAGCCGGGAAAACAACTATGCAGGTGGGGTCATTTGGCCACAGCCGATGACTGTGCTTTGCCTTAATAAAGCTCTTATCATCATAGACATTGAGAGCCGGCGCATCCTCGGGAATCAATTGAGTACTCATTGATGAGATTGAAATGCTTTAGGGGCCTTCCAGTGTGTTTTGGGGGGGGCTGAAATGACGGATCAAACTTCCGGTACCCCGCTCGTACTCTCGTCATCGCACCAGTCATGTGGGGCTAGGTACGGAGGTGTTGTCTTTTGAGCACTCGTGGGATATAGACCATCGTCCGGTCAAAATTGAACTTCTCGGTGTCATCGAAACACTTCTTTCTTATGGGTGGTATTCACCGCTTCCAAACCCCACCTCGTCCCTAAACTCTTCGTCTGTGACCTCGAAATCTCTTCTAATCCCAGGCTGCCTATCCAAGTGCTCTTCGCTCACACCAGACGTAATATGCGTAATCGCGTAGGCTGATGACGGTAATGTTGGAGGATTCTTTCGGAACATGGCGCTGTGAGAGCTGTGGCGGTTAATATTATCGTGAAGACGTATTGACCCAGGCTGCGGCTTCGCCTTCCGCCTTGATAAATCGTACTTAGGTGTCATAGATGAAAAGATACTGATGATGGGCGAAAGCACCCGTCGGATAAGTGGAAATATCATTGGGACGTTAGTGGTGACGATGGCGACGAACGATTCTCGACATGCCCAGTTTCCTGACTCTTGGGCGCCTTTAATGGGATTCTACGGTAAAAGGTCTTTTCGGC